>VZRE01009015.1:94973-244318 GCA_013396775.1 Cephalopterus ornatus | reverse complement strand
CGTCCCTCCCTCCCCGCCCGCCTCCGCAGCGGCGGCGCGGCACTGCGGGATGCGCGGCCGGGAGGGACCCGCGGGCCCCGCCGGCGGGAAACCGCCACCACGCCGGGGGAGGGGCGAAAAATTTAAAAACAAACAAACAAACAAACAAAAAAACCCCCAGCGCTGCGTAGGTTGGGGCTATTTCCCCCTTTTCTTCTCCCGCTCTTCCTCCGCACCGCCTCCGAGGCAGGGGCTGTCCCCCCAGCCCTCGCTCCGTTCCCCCAGTGCCACACGCTCCACGGTTTTCCAAGCGGGAGCAAAATAAGCTCGTTTCCACTAATTATAATTATACCGTCGCCCTCGGCGGGCCTGGCTGGACTCGTCTATGACTGCATTCCGTGGACAGACGCAAATTAGTCCTTCAAAAGTGCGGGTAATTTTAGAATAATTTGAAATGCACTACAGTTTTGCCAGGGAAAAAGATGCTGAAATACCCTCTATTGGTTAAACAATGGAATAAACGGGGTTTGAAGATTTAGGAGTTGAAAGACCGGAATCCAAGAATTATGTAATATTCATTAAAATACTAATTCACAGCAGAGCCGCGGCGGAGCTGTCAAAGGCAGGAGCGGGGCCGGGGTTTCCCCAGCAGGGAGGCAGGCAGCCTTCCCCGCGCACCTGGAACAGCCTGGGCGCGCACACGCTCCCCTCTCCCGTACAACACAGCCCTTGGGCGGCACCAAGCCATCTTAGCTCGGGTTTCAAGTCCTATGCAGGATTCTCACCTGTATTTCAGTGAAAGCAAAAAGGAAAGCCCTCGGTAATTACTTGTTACAGAACGCTCCTTTTTTGGTCATTTCCTACTCTGTGCACATCAACAAATCTGTCCAATTCATCCTTACGGCTCGACTCAAGGGCACTGAAGTTTCTGACATACGGCTGGGCTCTCAGACAGACACCTGCAACCAGCAGAGTAGCTAGGCAGCTTGTTTTTTTTAGTTTCCATACAGACAACTCAAAGAGCCTTCAGCTTCAGCAATTTTTCCTTGGGTTTTTTCCCTCCTCCTGCAAAGTTTTCTGTCCAAGTTCAGAGCAGAGAATAAATACCCTGAGCATGATCTGAAGCCCCAACATTCCCCTATAATTTTCCCCCAGTGCAGTGAAACTGGAGATGCCCAGCAGCCCTCCAAACCGATGCACTGAAACAGAAGCAAATGTAGTCAGTTCTGCTGACCTGAAGGGAAACCATCTTTTTATCACCCAAAGGAGTACAAAAAAAGGTTCTACCTTTATAGAACACACATCTAAAGGATGGAAGTACTTTCTGCAAAACCCATTAGCTTCCTCATTAATACTTTAAAAAAACTAATATGTATTACTATTTGGTAATAGCCAAGTGTGACAGGTATTAGCACACTCAGATAAGGCAAAATCACCATCCCCATAGCACACGAGATCCTGCTTCTATATGGTTTTACGTATCTCCCATCCAGCACTGAGTCCTCATAGTCTTTTTCATCTCCCAGTGAAAATGGTTCTGCCCATCAAATCCTGGTATTTATGCCATTATCCATTGAACTGCAGTGCTGTATATTTTATGAGAACAAAATGGTCCTGAGTTGACTTCGTACCTCAGATATGAACAGAGCTGTACAAATCCCAGGAGACTATTACTGTCTTCCTTTGCTGGCACATCACATGCAAAGGGGAAGGAAAAAAACCCCATCGGCTGCATATACACATTAAACAATCACAGGAATCAAATTAATACCCAAATCATCAGAGTAAGAAAGAATTTGAACATTGTCGCTGTGGGGACTTAGAAGTACTTTATATATGTGCATGCATAACGCCCTGAAATGCTTGCAGCTATCTCTGCCCCTTCTCCCATCAGTGAGTGTACTCAGTGCAGAGGGGGGACGGCTACTCTTCCTCCAGCATCACAGCGGGGACTGGCAGGAAATCCTCAGGGATCAGCCTCTCCCTCAGCCCAAAAGCAAGTGTAATCTGACAGCATGGCTAGATTTATCTCTTGAACAAAATGTGCTTTGGAATTAAGCAGTCAATGAGTTGAATAATAATTAGAAATTACTATTTTCCTCCCTTTTGGAGTACTACTATTGCAGATTACTTCTCTTTTGATAATGATTGGCAGATATTCTCTCATGGTAAAAAACCACCGACTTAACTGCTAATCTCTTTGCCACAGTCAGGACCCATGTAACAACCCCAACAATCATTTTCTAATGGTAGAAAACTTAGTATGTCAGGTATTTATTCTGCACAAAAGGTTTGGGGTTTTTCTTAATTTTAGATATAGATACCACAGACAGATTTTGACATTTAAACAGTGACCATCTTCCATCTAGCAGTCTGCCTTTCCCAGAGCAAAAACCAAAAATTGCACATGGATATGGCTCTGGCTTTCACTTATTTAGTATTTTTTTCTATAGTGGTTCCACTTTTGACTCTCTACAAATAAAAAACCATTCCCTCTACCTCAAATTAAGTTTGATAGTGTCTGGGTAGTTGCAAGTTTACTCTAGTCGAGTGTCTGCTCTTGCCCCAAATGCCTAACAACAGTCTGGGCTCTCTCTGGTTGATGGAGAGGAACATGCTCCACCACAGGCTGACTACTACTCTAAATTCCTGTCTAGAAAGGGCTTTCTCTCTCTCCCTTGACTTTGAGAACCACCCTGTCCTCAGAAAAATTTAGTGTCATGAATGCACCACACTCTCCCTTGTAATAAATTAGTTAAGGCTTTGCAAAAGTAGTGTGGAACTGCCCAACCCTGGAGATTGAGCTGCGCTGCAGATCACGCAGCTTCACTCTGCACCTTCTGGGAAAACACAAGGGGGAAGGCATAAGACCCCAAACCTGTAGATGCTTTTGAGAGCCTGACAGCAAGTAGCAAAGATGATGCATCCATTTACATCTCTACAGACATTTAAAAAAAAATATTTACTGCGGTAACATAGTATGCTCTAAGAATACTTAATGGTATAAAGTAAATGTTCATCACAAATTAAGGTACGTTAAAGAAGACTACAGTTTAAAAAGCAATGTTAAGAAAAAAATCAAAAGTCGCCATGGTTTTTTCCCCATTTGGTATATATTCAACTTCAAAGGTTGGTCTTATTTTGTTTAAGCTGGAGATAATTTTTCAAGTTCTTAAAACCACAAACAGCATACAATTCATGACATTTAGAAAAATGTCTACACCAAAATTACACAGTTTACAGTGGACACAAGTCCAATCTTATTTCCCATCAGTACTGCCAACTCTTAATTAAAAAAAAATTCACAGCATCCAATTCTTTTCCTGTTGGCAACATTTCTAGCACCTTTACCAGTTTGTCATGTGGCATGCTGTAATTAAGACCGTCTATTACTTCTAATGAAAGACTGGAATGAATTACAGAAATCACCCACAGAGCTATATAATCCCCAGAAGAACGGAGATTACAGTGCAACAGACCAAAGAAACAACATTTTTTGTTGTTTGTTTTTTTTTTTAGTTGGAGAAACATTTTTGAGAGGAGAGACCACAGGATGGTCTGGCTGTGGTAACGGCCAGTCAGCATTTTGGAAAAACACTAGTGTTTAAATCATGGAATGCAAAAACTGTAATTGGCATTTCACATACACATATGTGTGTTAGGAGCATAATGTGTGCAGGAGGAACTGTGGAGCAATATGGTTTGGTATCTCCACTAATATTGGTAAATGCATCATTCAAGGCAGTGCCAGAAGGGATTCTGTGTACTCTGCACATTTAGCAGACACTTAGCAGACTGACTCCTTTAGAAATACTTCAGAGGGATTTTTATGTGTTGTCTAATAGGATTGCTTTTTTTTTTTTTTTCCCTATCCAGGAAACCAAACATCCTCATTGGGTGGGGCCAAATCCTTAGCTGTGCAAGGTTTACCCTGAACACAGCAAAGATGATCCGGGAAGAACGGTCATGCTCAGTTGTTTTTCCATTTCTCAAATTTGGACCCACTTAGGTCTTAAACACTCCCCTTCTGCTTGGTAATCTAGTTTGGGCAGCTGCAGCAGCCAGCACTTTGTCTTCTATATTCGACCTATTCATCCAACTACATACTTCATTTAATTTGCCAAATGCTCCCATTCAGGCAAGAATCTGGCCCCACAGAGAGGTACTTCTGCCATCTGCTTTAGACATTTAACTACAGCTTAGCTTAGCACACCTACATTTAAAAGCCTACGTTCCCATTCAGTCAATGAGAAAGGCACATGCTGGAGTCCAACATGTGTAAGGTCTCAGAAAAGAAGAAAAAAATCCCATACAACATCAAGCATTAAACATGTTCCAAAATAATTTAGAGCAGGCTTTTCCTCTACAAAAAAGGCACTGCTATTACTATCAGATCTTTTTCTTTCTGAACTATTATGAAATTAAACAAGTGATCCACTGGGATCTTGGAAATCCCATGTTCTCATGGTTGCTCCCAATTCAGTTTGGCCTAGGCTAGCCTTTGGGGCTGTGCTAATTTGAGATTTATTACGCGCATCCTTGGTGCTGAGCTGGAACTTTTTATGTGTAAATTCCCAATCTGTGCGCAGGGCGAGACAAAATTTTAGGACACTGACCAATTAAAGAACACTGGAATATATAACAGATTTCAAGGGTACACTGAGCGATGCACCTTATCACACAGATATATATGTAACCATCTGCTTGTGTAGAATATACCATTAGTATTGATGCAGCAGAATGGACTTGAAGAAATAAATTTAAGTGCACCAGTTTGTGACCAACAGCTGCTACGTTGCAACTATGAGGTAAGAACAAGAGCAACCTGGCTCCCTGGAAGCAGTTTAGATAGAGGAATTTCTGCTCAATTTACTTATAATGCCTGCAGCAAGCTTAGAAAGGTCCACTCCAGCACGTTTGCCTCAACACATTTACAGGAAGAAATTCATGCTTATGATCTTGTGTAGTTCAAGTGTAGTACAAGCAAACCTAGACGTTGCAATGCGCACTGATCAGCAGCTTACTGATAAATGACACATTTTTGTAGTATTGGTGAACTTAGGTTTGGGATGAAGTAGAACTCTACTATGGGAGGAAGGACACACAGAGGCACTACAGTAACTTGCATGAAGTCTTTCAAAACTTACTTAAATGGAGTGGAGGATATGTATTACAAAGTATGATAGGTAATACTGAACTGTTTACTAACTGTATAATGTTCCTTGGCAAAGCATTTTGAAGACTGCTTTCAAAATGAAATTGCCCACACATGATTATCCTTGATTTCCATGCAAAGTAAGGTACTATAATCAAATAAAATTGTAAAAAAGACTTTAGGTTTTGTTTTTGCAGGGAAGGGAATGGCATTGGTAGCAACTGAAAAATCGGATTATTATTTATTTATAAATGCTGATTTTATTAGAATAGTATGAACTTTGATTACAAATACCATTTTAAAGGTATATATCCGTAGCAGAGATTTCCCATAAACCACTTTCTTATAACATTTGCCTTTAAAAAAATATTGACTTCTAAATACATTGTGATAGAATTCAAAAGGTGTGCTAGTTAATGGCTGCAAGAAATAGCTCTGAAAAGGATTTAAACATGAAGTGTATATAACACACTTCAGGGCTGAATATTTATAATAAACTTCAATTTATATTTTAAGAGCAGGGAGATTTCACAGACAGGCTTAATGTAATATGGTATCACCATGTCTCCAGCAGAGCACAACTCCCCTCTGAAGGTCATTACATCCTGTCCTCTTTGTTGGTTCCTTGTAGTTGGGCACAGAACTTGCAACATATGCTTTGATGCTTAGGCTATTTTAAAGGAGTGCAGCCAAAGCTGTCATATGCCCATTTATGAAGGGAACAGTTCCATGCATTGTTTCTTGGTGGCAAGACCAGCTTATAGATGTCCCAGTCTCACCTGCTCATTCCTGACCCGAAACGGCTCTTGCCCTTGTTTTTGCAGGAACAAACATTTGTAGAAATACTCTGTGAACCAGATTCATTAACTGATACAGGGTGAGGAAAGATGGTTTTAAGTTTTTACCCTTGGGGTTTTCTTTTTTCTCCTTTTTAGAACTAGTTTCTGGTTTAATTTTCCGCCATGCCTTCATAAACAACTGAGCCAGCAGAAGCAAATGAGCAGTTCACAGGCAGGGCACAGATTCCTTGAGCCAGCTAGACCATTGAGAAAAAGGTATGAGGAACTGTGACCCAAGTGTCCCACACAGAGAGCATAAGCCTATTATTTACACCTAGGAGCATCACTCTCTTGGCTACAGTTTGATGTGCACTTAAGCCAACACAGCCACTGGGAAGAAGAAAAAAAGCAGAAAAGCAGTCCCCTATACCTGTGAACCCACGGCTGCCTTTGGCCATTCATTTCTATGCTTGCATCACCTTGTCAGGTGTGCCACCACAACCTTCATTGTATGGCTCTGTGGTCAACCATGGTGGCAACTGACCTCAGGACTCCTTTTTGCTGGGCTATTTTTCAGCCAGATCAGACTCCCCATCTCCACTCCTGCACAGCTACACACGTCTGTGCCAGCATAGCAAGAGGTAGAGCTTGCTCTCTCCTTTTTAACCTTCCCAAGCCCCTAGAAAAGCTACCTTGAACACTTGCCAAACTACAGCCTTAGGTGAAAAGGCAAGGAACTGGGGGCTTTAGGCTTTGTCCTCCCAACCCAGAGGACTGTATTGTTACCAGAGCAACTTATTTGCATTGGAAAATATACTTTAGTCTTTGACAAATGAAAATGGACACTCAAAGATTTACCATAAAACAAGCACAACAAGGTGAACCACAGGCAGGGGGTATAATGTCAACCTTCCTTAAACATGTCATGTTTACTCCAGGGATCTTGTCTCATTAGAACTGTGTATTATTTCACTGGGAAAAAAAAAAAAAACAACCAACAAACAAGCCCAAAACATTTTTCTTTCCAAAGCTTTTCCTTGTTAAAGAAAAAGACAAATGAAAAGAAAATATCAGTGGAGCTAGGCTTCACGTTGCTTTTAATTCTCTGTGACAGTAACCACATGCAAGTTTCTTACATAGAAACACTGTATGGTTTGTTTTAGAACTAGCAATATTATCATATAATAAACATTTTTCATAGTGCATATTCATAGGGAGCAGAGTTAAGTTTGATAATGCAACCTGCACTTTCATGTACTTGACTGCTTTCCATGCAACAGGAACATGTTGAGTTGTTTTTTTGTGTTTTGTTTCTACAGGGTGTTGTTACAGACTATTCATTTTTCAAAGGAAGAAGACAGTTTTACATGTAGTGCATCTTGCAAAACATTCACTAATGGCAGCAGATCTTCATAAGAACTGTGTCTCCATTCATTGTGCTCCTATTAAAGTTAACTGTAATTTATTTATTATATGATTAAACCTAATATATTTTAAGATGAATTCTATTTATAGATGCAGTAATAGCTGTGCTAATCACTCAAGTTCACACTGAATTGGGCTGTGCTTCTGAGCCACAGCAGCATTGCTTCAGAGACCTAAGTACGTTCCTAAACTTCCCAAAGAGACAACCTTGCATGCTACATAGTTCACAAGCCCAAGTGGCCCCACAGAACAGCCCCTGCAGCCTGCTGGCTCCCGTGCATGCACTGTGGAGGAAGCTGGCACCATGCACCTCATCCGCATTTCTCCCTTGGCCCACTCTTCTCCCGGATATCCTTACACACCACTGAAGCCAAGGGCAGTGGCTGCCATGCCAGCAGCCAGATGCCACCTGGGCACAGAGTGTTCAGCTGGGATAATAAGAAGAAAAGAGTCCCTGCCTGGGCTCGGTTTTTAATAATTTTATCTGATATTCCTATTATAGTAATTTCACAGATTTTGCATGTGACACAGTCCATGAAGTTAGAAAACCATACACTAGAGACTGTTCTTAGGCACACAAAGCACAAGCCCTTCTTGCTAATCAACAGGTGACAACCACGATTAAAAAAAAAATAATAAAAATTACCCTAATAGGGATCAGCTCCTTTTTTCAATATTTCAACCAAAAAGCTGAGTTGATTTTGTTTATATCAACAAGAATGTTTCCAAATTGGAGAAGCATACGTTTCTGCCTTTGAACACCAATGCTCAAACTATTTTCACTCAAATAGAAGCATGTTGGGAAATCACCTTTGTACAGAAAAAGAAATGTCTGTTTGGACTTCGAAGGCTTTCTGAAAATGTCTGTCCTTTGCACTGAATACAAATAGAGTACTGCTACTACTGCCTGTTTTCTGTTAAGTTTTCCTCTTTTAAAATTTGGAGATAGCTTAATTTCAATTGTCAAGAGAAGCGCTTATTTATCTGGCATAACCTACACAAATTTATTTACAAAACAGTTTCTGTCCCTCATTTGTGGTATGTGAGAAGGATAAGGGGTTAGTAGTGAGCCTTTAGGCTATGACAGAAGAATTTCTGGAATCACAGATTATACCAGAAGGATTTAAGAAGAACCTTAAGAAAAAACTATTAAAAATGTCAAATTTCTTTTCCTACCTGTCTTAACTGAAGAGGGTATAAAGGTTGCAAAACCAAGCATTCAAAGGAATTTGAAATGACAGGAATAAGATGGTTTTACTCCTAAAGAGCTTGTTACCAAGACAGACCTGTGCACGGTACATACTAAATAAGACACAAATTCTCTGGAAAAAAACAGTGTCTCAGGTTGTAATTTATGATACATCGTTACCTACTTGTGCACATGCATCAAGTTTGCAAAGGCAAACTTTTGAGCGTTTTAGGCATGGCATCCTCGGCATCCATTTAATAACATCAAGGGAATTTATCCCATCATCTGGCTCCCTGTTTGGCATGCCAGTGGCGTGAAATAGCCTGAGCCCCCACAGGATGCCCCACCACTGTGCGTAACCAGCAGTGAGGAACACAGCAGAATGCCACCCTTGATGCAAAAGCACTAGAGGAAGATGGAACAGTAAGTTTCAGGACAATCTGCTGATAACAGAAGTACAGGACCCCTGAATCTCAGCTTTGGAGAAGAGCTTATTCTGTTGAATATGGATAAATGTCCTGTGCTCTCCCCATCTTTTCTTCATTCTTGTTTCTCTGACCAGCCTCAAGGTCCTCCATACTCCTGCCCTCTGCTCCCTGTATCAATCTCCTAGACCAGTAATTCCCCAGTAGTTTCCTCCCTCCTGCCATCTCCACAGCATCTGAGTCTAATGGGAATAATTGTCCCACCTTATTATCCTTTTCCCTTCCCATCCCTGACCACCATGTTTTCTCCCTCCCTGGAATTCAGGGAAAGCATTTTTCTATATAGTGTTGAAGCATCAACAAAGCAGGGGGTATCTGGACTGCAGGACACAGAAGCATGGAATCATATAAAGGCCTAGGTTGGAAAGGACCTTGAAGATCATCTAGTTCCAACCCCCCTGCTATGGGCAAGGATGCCTCCTATAAGATCAGGTTGTTCTGGGCCTCATCCAACCTGGCCTTGAACCATTTCAGGGATAGGACATCCCCAACTTCTCTGAGCAACCTGTTCCAGTGCCTCCCTACCCTCTGAGTAAAGAATTTCTTAGTAACGTCTAAACTAATTCTCTCCTCTTTCGTCCTGTCCCTATCTGCCTGTACACAAAATCACTCTCCCTCTTTTTCATAAGGCCTCTTTAGGAACTGAAAGGCCACACTGAGATCTCCCCAGAGCCTTTTCATCTCTGGGCTGAACAACCAGCTCACTCAGCCTGCCATCACAGGAGGTGCTTTGGCCCTCTGATCATCTTCATGGCCCTCCTCTGGACTTGCTCTAACAGGTCCACATCTTTCTTGTGCTAAGGACCTCAGACCTGAACAGAGTACTGCAGTTGGAGTCTCATGAGGGCAGAGTAGAGAGGCAGAATCATGTCCTTCGACCCACTGGCCACACCTTTTTTGATGCAGCCTTTTGGTCTACCAGAACACCCATGTCCTTTTCCGCAGGGCTGCCCTCAATGAGTTCTTCTCCCTGTCTGTACTCATGTCTGGGATTGCCCTGACCCAGGTGCAACATCCTGCACTTGGACTTGGTTGAACCTCATGAGGTTCTCATGGGCCCACCTCTCAAGCTTATCCAGGTCCCTCTGGATGGCATCCTGTTCTGTTGTGTCAACTGAGTTTCCAGCTCTGGTTAGCTCCTTTGTACCTAAGGTCAGTTTCCCAGGAGATCTCATCCACTAATTCTTTAAACAGCTTAAAGTTCACTCTTCTGAAGTTCAGGGTTCTGACTTTGCTCTTTGCCAGGCCCATGTTCCTGGAGATCAGAAACTCAACCAGGGCACGGTCACTACAGCCTAGGCTGCCTCCAACCTTAACCTCTCTAATGAGCTCCTCTGCATTGGTGAACACCAGGTCCAGTAGTGCTTCTCCTTTGGTTGGTTTGTTCAATACCTCTACCAGAAAGTTATCTAGAGGATATATGGCTTTTTTCCCCCCATTCTTAGCCACATCTGCAGAGCAGCTGGAAGCAGCCACTATGGGGAAGATCCAGTTCTGCCTGTGTTGCCCTTGGCTACAGCATGCTTGGGGAGTCCTGGGGAAGGGCAGAGGTCAGCCTGGGCAGCATTCTGACCTGGTGGGACACAGACTCCTCGCAGCCCAGAACATTTCTGGTACATGGAAATGGTCACTTTTCTACAACAAACACTCTGCCATACCAGTAAGTGGTGTCAGTGGATATAAAAAGGAAAATTGCACATTATACCTGCTTGGTCAAGCTTCCATTTCTAACTACATGCCTATGGTATAGCACAGAGAAGGGGATTTACTCCTTTTCACGAACTCTCATGATTTATTGCCATGACAACTCTCCCCTCTCCAGAGGCCTGGGGGAGCCATGTGAGCTGGTTTCTCCTGAGTACATTCTTCCTGCAGTGGGGGATCGATGCCAAACCTTTGCACAGCAGAAAGGAATGCCAGGCATGCTGGGGTCACATCAGATGCTTTGAAGGTTTGCTAACCCACTGTCATTAACCTTATGCTGTGTAATTTCATGTTGAAAGGGGCTACAGGCAGAGCAACCAGGCCAGCAAACCTGCCCCATCTAAACAAACTCTTCCCTGAACAGGTGCTTCCAGTCTAGAAACCATACAGCATCCTTGCCTGCCTCTAAAAGAAATATAGCACTGCATAATTTAGGGTAACTAGTCCCTCATCCAGACGAGAGGGATAAGAATTGCTGATATTTTTATTTTTTTTTACACTGAATCTAGCTTTATTGAGGTAAGATGATGGATAGATGCCTCTATGTATTTGAGCCCAGCACAGCTTTTTATAACACAGATGTTTCATAGAATGTGAGAAGTATGAAATAAGGTGACACATTTCATAGTGTTTCAGAGAGATTTTTCAACAGGCTACCTGTATGAAATCTAAGAGCTACAGCATAAAAAAAGAAAATGCCCATATCTGTCCACTCTTGTGTCTAAGCCTCTCTTGGGAAAGCATTTTGTTCAGTAAAAGCTTATGCTCCCTTTATCAAGTTATAATATTTATACTTGAATTAAAAAAACTACAGATCGAAACTATTTCTCCAAAACTTCTGTTAGCTTGCCGATTCAGTGTGATACAACTGATGTGCTCCCTAAACCAACCCATTCACTGTGGGTTAAATAGCAAGACAGTTATCTAAATTCCTGGGGTTTGAAACTTACAGTTTCTTTATTTATAGGCAGGATGGAGCAAATTAGAGATTTCAGAAATTTTTGGTTTGCTGTTCCATTCCCTTGTAACCACAAAATTAGATGGTAACCATGGTTTTGAAGTTTGTAACTTTATGGAGACTCAATATTTCACAAATCCAATTATTAAAGGAAACCTAGCCTATCTAAAGTTACTGATTTATCAATGAAATGCTACAAAGCAAAATCACTAGGAATAGTCCAAGCCACCAATGTGGTTGGCTGTACAGGGAAGTATTTTAAACTGTTTTAAAATTACAGAAAAAATTGCAAAATAT
Source organism: Cephalopterus ornatus (assembly GCA_013396775.1). Lineage (NCBI taxonomy): Eukaryota > Metazoa > Chordata > Aves > Passeriformes > Cotingidae > Cephalopterus > Cephalopterus ornatus. Next base: position 232,347 of record VZRE01009015.1, on the reverse strand, counting down.
TGCACACTATCATTTGAAATTAATACACGAGAAGAGAGATTTAGGATGCTGTAATAAAGCCTGTGCAAAAATATGTCCTAGTTCCTATGCCTTCAATTTTGCTGAAAGCAACTCCTAAAGCTTGTTATTAGCTATAGTATTGCTTAAGCAATGCCAGCCATGTTCTGACAAATATCTAGGGATTTTTTTGCCCACTTTCCTTTTATTATCATATTCCATCTCTAATATTCAATCAGTGCCAAACTGGTTTATGTATGCCAATCTTTCTCACAGAAATGGAAAAAGAGATCCTGCTGTACGTCATAGGCCTGCTGATGCGACAGGGAGAGGCTGAATGGCAGTGGGAAAGGGAAGCAGGAGGGAGGACTATGAGAGCACAAGTCTGCAGTCTGGTATTTAGCAGAAGTCTCATTTTTTTTGATCAGAAAGTTGGCAAAAAATCAAAGCGCAGACTACCATTAGTTAGGTTCCTTGTAATTTAACCTTCAACACAAGCTTCACACATCGTGTGGTCTCTTCCCTTTAGTCTAATTTCATATGCAGAACAAACTTGTGCCTTGAAAACTGGCCAGATCTGAATAATCCCCTTTTTACTACCTAACTCCAGCAAAACATGCTACAAGCCACTGACCAGATCATTCACTTATGAACCTAAATTTAAATTTCTATGCAGTTATTTAAACACAGCCCCAGTTGTTAGCTGAATTTCCCCATTGGGACAAGACTGCAAAATGTTCACTTTTGTCTCTTGTAAAATCATAGACAATGTTTAGGAATATTTGATTAAAAAGAAAATTCTGGGAAGAACTCATTTGCTGCTTGTGTAAATACAGTTCCTCATTAAAATTTGATAACAACAGTCTTAATGGAATACTACAACCTCATTCATGCTTTTGAATAAAGTGATTTAAGTTGGCATGAACACAGTTTAAATACACTTCTTCCCAGCTAACTGGCAACACAGCTTTTTAACGGCCTGCAGGGACAGGTATGACTCATGCCTGTTCTTCAAAAACTTTTTTAAAATGCAGATTTTTCTCCACTGGTCTATTGTGCTTTACAAGAAAACTTAAAGAGACTAAAATTAGAAGGCAGACCACTATCACCAGAGGGATTAGAAACTGCTAGGCTAAGCTCATTCCAAAAACTGAATTGACCCATACGAGGGACTCTATGTTGGTTCCTACTGGGTTTCTGGCAAACTTCATCCAAAGTCTCTCCTGGTTGAAAATTGTTTGAAATCCCTGTGTTTGGGAACAGCGTGTAGTTTCCGGATTCACATGCAACACTGCACTGAGCAACCCTCATTCTCTGGTATGGAAGACTGAAAAATTGAAGGTGCTCACCCTAAGTAAGTCAGCATGAGAATGCTACCTGGTCACAAGTCATCTGGAAAAGGTTTGGATTTTTATAAAACAACCGCAGCAACAGTGTGCCTTATGAAAAGTATGCTAATATTTACTGATCCTGATTAATGCAAAGTTTGGTAGACAGCTAATTTAAGAAGGAATCCAACAGCCTCAAGTTTAGACTGAGCAATCAACCTGCCAAAGAAAATACAGCAGAAGTTACTAACCTTTCCTGTAATTCAAGCATTTTAGGTAGTGCAGACTACTGGGTTAAAAGCTAAAACAATAAGATACATTTCAACTTAAGATAGGGATGTCAGCCTCCTTATCAGTACAGTCCTTCAAAGAGCCCTCTGAAATGCTCTGCCTTTTAGACAGACAAGCCTCAAATCTGTGGCAAGATGTGTGGGCTGCTCAGTCATGAAGAGCACACTAGGTACTCTAAGGGTAGTATCTTGTTAACCAGAAAACCTGAACACACTTTGTGCTTCTTTATGCAAAACACCTAGGGAAAAAATGTTAAGTACTTAATCTGCCATATCACAGAGGAAAGTTAAGTGTGACTCAGCAGGTGTAGATATCAAGAAGCAAGAACATTTACACTAACTGGGATTCGTTTGCTTTCCCAATTAATGATAGCTTGTTACATGACTATATTATGTGCATCTAGTTTAAGAATGATGTTTTTTGCTTTTACAGCAGGTAGACAGCTGGCTGTTTTGTGTGGCACTCTGAAAAGAGCTAGAGAAACGTGAGTAGTAAGCTGGGTTAGCTGTTCAGTACTACATGCTAAATGTGGAAAAGAGGAAGACTCAGCCAGACCCTGCATTGATCTAAAGCATGGGTCAACAGTTCCAAGACACAGAAAATCCAATTCATTTCCAATTTCCAGGGGGCATCTATTACAATCTAAAAGGTATCTGTTTCGAAGAGTTGTGATACTAACACTGTTCTCTAAGCAGAGGTTAAAGAGATGGCTGTAGAAAAAGAAAGCTCATCTCAGAACTAAAAAAAAAGGTGAGAAAAACAATAATAATGTGCCCTTCATTGCCACAAAAACTATACTTTATTGTTGCAATAGAAGTGGAACTCTTAACTTACAAACTTAGCAGATGCCCAAGTATGAGAAGGGGGATACTAGCCCGAGGAGCAGTCGTAAATCCTGTGAGAACAACCAGCAGGCTGTATCCAATCCTCTCTATCTTTTGGAAGGGTATTTTATATATCTGCAACTGATAGTTAGTATTCAGCTAGTTTTATATCTACCTAAATAAGCAAATAAGCAAGAAAAGTCTCTTCAGCTCCTGAAGAGAATCTGTGCTTAAGGCTATGTCTCATGTACAGAGATCCCGAGGAGCAGTTCATGTAATCTTTTCTCACTACTGAGGTACCATCAGACTTAGCACCTAATGAAATCAAATGTGTAACTGGTCTCCAAACAAGACCCCACCATGTAACCAGCTGGCTGATGGTGTCAACAAGCTTTTTGAGGGTTGTTTGATACTAGTCAGACAAAGGCTGCTGCGATATCATCCAGCTTACACTCTGACAAAAGTTTGAGCAGTAATATCTAGATCTGAACAAATCCGGTCCTGCCCAATGAAAACCTCAGCCTGAAAAAAATTATCAACTGATTTCTTCCAGACAACACAAGAATTTCAGGAATGAAAATTAACCACTTTAAGCCCCTGACAGGTCTTTCTAAACCTTCTACCAGTTTCTTCCATCTTTTCATTTCCCCAAAACAAAACCACAGTTCTCAGAAATATTCTGGAAGAACAGACGGCTAAGAAAAAATTTCCTAGTGCTCAGATGTTAAGCCTCCCTCCCTGCAGCATTAGAGTCTTCAAAATGCTTTTAAATGAAAGGGAAAAGAGGAGTAGCTTGCAGTAGTTTCCAAATAATACAATTATACTGTCTTTTATCTGTATAGATGCCAGCATGGAATTGCATTATTCCTTTTGGGGCCCTTGGGAATGAGGTGAGAATATTATCTTGATCTGCATTAAACCAGTAACTGAATTGAGTATATTTGCTTCTTCATGTTAAGCTAATTTCAAGGAGTTCCTAATACATTTGTTAGCTCTTTTTGGGAGTGATCTTGAAGCTGGAAAGGAAGAGAACAGATAGCTCAATGAGTATAATATGGGCTTGTCAAATAACATCAATATTCCTCATAATAAGATTGCCCTTTCAAAGTAAGAACTACTGAGAGATATAGTAGAGACCCCAGCTCAGTAGGACTGAATAGAGCGAGGGGGCTCACAGGCTGAGGGCTGAACTAACCTAGAAGTGAAACAGACTGAAAACTTGGCTAGGAATCAGACTGTTTCTTCATATTGCCATTTCCAGTTTTTGGTTGTAAAGAAACTCTGGGGCAATGGCTAGGAACACCAAGTCTGCAAATGCACGCTCTCCATATCAGTGCCTCTATACAGAGAAGAGAGGATGACTTTAGACTACATCAGTAGAAAACTGCAGTTGACAAAGAAAGAAATCTTTCAGAAATAAATCTTTCAGAAGAGGAGGATACTGTGATTTTACAAGTTCAAAGCCCATCTTCAAATCTACAGGAAGATGACCACTGACAGTGAAACATTTTTTACATTCAAGAACAATTCTAGATCAGAGGTCTGTGCGCTCCAGAAACACTCCTTGTGCCTACTGCTATCTCTTCCTAATGAAATGCCCACACCCCTCTACAGATTTCCTTCACTGTAAGACAGCATACTTTTCATAAGTTTTTCTGAAACAAACTTGTCAAAACCAGCTCTCGACATGGCAAGCCATGGGCATATGGTCTTCTGGATATAGCTATACCAGAAGAGGTTACTCTTCCCTCCTTAACAGATTTTAGTCAGTGAGCTAAATTGGCTTATACAACTATATATAGTAGTAGATCTTTGGTAATAAATGCACATTTTTCCTCTTAAACAGGCTAAGATGTGATGACATGAGCAGCTTAAGTGGCAGATCTGAAACAGCAGAAGTCTGCTGGCAGGATGCATGACAAATACCTGCACGTAGCCTGAAGGGTGGCAGTTTATCCAGCCAACATAGCTGAGTTGGAAGATGACATTTCGCAGTACCAACTGGTCAGACTCACAGAAGCCAAAATACATTGGATTCCCTATTGGTAGGATAAGTGATCTGAATTCATTGGAACCTCATAGTACTGCCAGGATTTGAACTGAGATCTATAAACGCATATTACTGCTGCTTTAATCAATAAAACCTCCTGAATCTAATACCTGCAAAGGTTGACATACCTGTCTTTCAAGAGTGGCTTTCTTTGAGAAACTCTAGAGGTAAATAACTTAACCCAACATCAAGACACCTGTCAAAAAATTCTGTTGTGTTTTCTACCCACTGTTGCAGTTACAGGACCTTCTTCTCCTGTACTGGTAGTCCCACCTCATTCACACACACACAGAAAACTCTATTGTGAGATGGAGCATGCCAAGTCACCTGTTCCATAACTGCTTTCAGTAGATAGATGTGCGCAGACAGCATTGCTAGAACACATTTCATTTATTCAGTTCCAAAGACAAGTTAGTTGAGTAAATGAGTCTTTGGTCTAATTTATCCTTTCTTTAAAGGAGTCACAGGTTCTGTTTCTAGTGCAGCTACACGAGACCTTGTGCAACATCTTAGCCCTGTGAACACCGTAGTAGCCTACACACAGGATAGAAAAGGTCTGCTAATAATTACATGTTAGTAAATATGGGATCAGCTTGCAGACAGCTAACAGCAGCTGGTTGCAGTGAAAACTTGAATGCATGGTCCCTTGCTTATGAGACAGGTTAGAGAATCAGTGAGAAAGAGTAGCACAAGGTTTAATACTACTAGCAGATAAAGTATAAACTTTTCAGAGACCCTGGATATGTGCCCTGAGGCCTACTCAACATTGATTCCCCTGCTATCTGTCAGGACAACTAAATGAAATTGCACTTTCACTCTGCAGGCATAGAATAACACATCAGAGAAACAAGCTAGTAACTTTTTATTGAAGTATTGTAGAGGTGGTTTTGTTTTCACCAAATGGAAAGGTTTTCCAGTGAAATCAAAGTCATTCTGCTCAGACGTTATTCATAACATTAATCTGTACTCACATAAAAGTTTCAACTTCAAAACCAACTGACTTTTATTAACGATGATATGTTCTCCAAACCGTTGATGAAGTATCTACAATATCTTCAAATCACGCATTTCTTTCACCACCTTCCACAGCCTTTGTACTGCCACACCAATTCAGAAGACAATTCTATTACAGAGCTCCTGCTCTACCGATGTCAACAGAGCCTCCCTAAGACTGCGACTACCCTCCATGCTGACACTTGGTTCTCCTGCACCAGTGGAAGCAGTGCCTACCATGCCCCAGGCTTGCCTGTTGTCTTGTCATCCACACTTTCCTCTGCAGCCCCCTGTACCCACCTGCAAAGCAGCTCTTGTGCAAACAGCCTGACCTAATCCGCTCCAAACAAACAAGCCAGGTTGGCAGAGTCTTACTATTTAAAATATCCATTTCATTTTGACAAACAACATTGCCAGCAGATTTGAGAGGACATTTCCCTTAAACAGAGTGATTGTGCGAAGCTTACCTAGACAAACAGTCTGTAAGAATTCAACACATGTTTAGCAGTGACTGCAATAGTGTAAACTAAGCTCCTGGATTTTGCAGGGACATGGCTGTGGAGCATTACCATATTCCTTCTACCGCTTGTGCTGTGGGAGCAGAGCACCCAGAAACAGCTGGACAAAATAGTATCTTAAGCTGCTACAGCTTCTTGTTAAGATTGAACTCTTTGCCACAAAAGGGCTCTTCGCCCACTTTAGCTGTAACCAAATTAAGGGTTTGGTTAGTTGAGAAATAGCAGGTAAAATCAGAACTTTTCAAGCATAAGACCTTACAGCTACATCAGCAAAGCTACTACACAAATAGATCAATCATCACTTCTATGAAAATACTCAGGCAGAAGCAACCATGCTTACTTTTACCCTTAACCAGAAAAATCTCTGTATGCTGTCATGAAGACATATTTATCATTCATGTGATTTGCCTGTAAGAGTACAAGCTGTCACAGATGACCTGGTTAGCTATCACTAGGATAATGAAAAATAATATGGTAGGCTACACCTTAAACCATACTTTGCCAATAAAGATGACCAAAAAAACCCCAAAAAACCCAAACCCCAAAAAACTTTAACAAATCCTAATCTGTTTACAGAAGTTGAGGCCATCTACTAACTGATTTGAAGGACACCTTTAAAGGCTGTATCTGCAAGCTCTTTAAGAAATCCACTCATGTACAGAAATCTGCAATATGAAAAAATCCTGGGAGGGAAAGTTCAAATATATATAAAAGTACAAAGTCAAAGACAGTACAAAGAATTTACAGCCTACTCTCTCTCTCTCTGTCTTTTTTTTTAAACTTCTGTTTGAATACCTGATTTTTTTTTCCTGTCTTGAAAAAAAAATCTGTTCACTGGTAAATAAACAGAATAGGCAATTCCTTTCCCACCTATTTTTGCAAGGTCATTTTTTTAAGTTGCAGCAGACACAAGATGAAAAGTTATTACTTACCTGAATGTAGTAGATCTACTTAATAATTCTTTTATCAGTAAAAACATGTTTTTCTTTAAACATGGTACACTTTTCTTGGGATTAGAAAGTTCCTCTCTCCCAATAAACAATTTTCCTTCCATTTTAGCTAAGATGAGTTTCTTTTGCCAAGATGTGTGGGAAAGGCAGCATCTATGAATATTTTTATGTAAAATCCTCATGATAGTAATTACAAAAGTAACTTTACAAAAGAAAGTGACTGTTTATAACCAGAGTCCAGAATTTGATGCCAATATTAAAAAAAAATATAAGAACTTCACCACAGAGAGCTATAACACCACATCCACCTCAACTAACAGTCAGAAACAGCTAACTTTTCTGGTATGTTTGGAAAAGAAATCAAAAGAAAACAGTAGGAAAAGATATCAGCTTTGCTTTTGAAATTTAAGAGTAAAGAACTTCTATACTTTTTGTTAACCTGTGTCATATCGGAATTCAGCCATTATTATTTATGTCCTTTTAGAGTTCCAAAAATGAATGGGAACCTTACCCTCAGAACATCAGAAGCCATAAAGACAACACACAAAGAACTGGGAATGCAATGCAGCCAGTAACAAGAGCGTAAATCTGAAGTTCAGTGCTTCTCTCTGTTATTTGTGCATGGTAATTTTCTGCTATTTTCTGCAGAGGCTTCTTTGAACAGAATATTGAAGAGTGATTACATGTCCAAACCTTAATAAAATGTCAAAATCCACTGCTTCATTGTATCCACAACTGTGATGGATTCCTCCTACACATGGGATAGGAAAGGATACAATTTTATATTCATGGTGCTTCAAGCACCATGTTTTAAGTTGAGGCTTGATGTAAATCAGTTATTTGCCAACCAGCCAGGCATTATTATAAACTCACATTTTAATAAAAATGGCATTTTTGCTCTTAAAAATACTGCTTCAGATCTTGAATACACTTCTAGAGAATTAAGATTTTTAAACACTTAGTTGCTCTCACTGCGAAACAAAACCCACAGCCAACATCATATGTCACATGTCACTGCTACAACAGGGACAGAAGACAGCAGCCTGGGTTCTCTCCTGCAGTTTCAACTCTGCTTAAACTGCAAGAGAAGGCCCTTTTTTCCCTTTTGGGGAAAGAAGCCGCAAAAGGTCTGTTTTGGCCTCAAAGCTTCTCCCATTTACGGGTCCAAAGCTCACGCCTCCAAACTCTGGGGTCTGTCCAATGCCAATGTAAAAAGCAGTCATAGCCAACTGGGGTGGTCCTGCCTCCACCTCCTACCTCAGCTGGTGTTCTTAATGCCAGATGCTAGATAGAAACTACAGGCACACCAGATCTGCCAATCACTGGCACGAAAGCAACGTTCATCCTGCTCTCTGGAACACCCACTATGTGAAAGTTGCCACAGTTAAGGCTAATTATGTCCTAACCTGCAGGTTGAAATTCCCTCACTTATTTTCCATAGCACAAATAACATCTTCAGACAAAGGAGAGCCAAACTTTTAATATCAATTTCTCTCTGTATTTTGGATGGACCCTCTTTTTCCAATGGGATCACATCTGAAAACTTGTCACTCAAAAGAAATTCCTTTTTTAATCATGCAACTGTCTACAGATGTCTGTAATAGTATTTTTTCCCATCTGCTGTAGAAAAAAAGAATCATTCTGAGCTTCAATAACCAAAAGGACTGTAAAGATTGTATACAATCTAAGCAGCTCCCTTTGTAGAGGCAACATATCAAAGAGAAAACTTCTGTCAAGAATGCACAGCTAAATGTTGACAGCAGATCCAATGGTATTTAAGTCTGCTTTTGTGCACTGGCTGCTGCATAGCTGAATAGCAAAACGTACCACAACCTTCTTGCCAGGAGATTTAACCCTGCTATGAGTGGGCTTTGATGTGTCAGAGAGGAAAGAATAATTCTTGTACTTTCTTTCGAAACAATGCAATAGTGATTGCGAGACATACTTATTGGAATTAGATGTATAATACTAGGTCTCATAAGAGACATTCTAAACTTCTAAACTTGCCTGACTGTGATAGGAGCTATTAAGGGGTCTGCTTTAACGGATAAGAAACATGACAAGTCCCACAAGAATCAACTGGTGCTGTGCTGGAAGGACTGAAAATGCAGTCCTACCATTGCGCTTGACCTCACAGAGAGAAAAAGGAAAACACGGGTCATGTTAAGATCTCCAGAAGTGTCCATCCCAATTTTTCCTGAGAAATACATGAGTGAAAATCTTTGACTTCTTACATAAGTTCTGAAAGAATTTACTGCAATTAAAAGGAATTGCAGTTCAAATGTTAACATCCATTTTGATTCTGGTGGCACTGAAAAGAGCCTTGAAATCAAAGATCTGCTTGGTGAGGCAGAATCATCAAGCCAGTTCACCACCTTCTTCAACTTGAGAACCACTATTCCACCAGCCAGAATAGCATTTGTCTGTGTTAGTCCTGCTCTGAAAAATGACATATTGCATCTAGATTATTGCCAGCTTTGTGAGACAGCTCTCTCTTAAATCCCGAAAACTAAGGAGACTGGGGAGACCAAGTAATAATAATCTTACTGCTGCCCCTTGCCCATTCTACTGAGGTAAAAAGGTCAACTAGCAGCCTCCTAAGTGGATTACCAGAGAGTATGGGTACCCACAGAGCAGATGTCACCCCAAAATGCGATTTCTGCCTGGTAAACCATGCTGTCTGATGTACATTTCTCATCTGGTTTACGGCGCACACTGCAATAGAAAATTTCTGTTACCAAAAGGAAGGTGATTATCTTTCTGCTTTGGAAATAGCTGAACCTATGATGGTTATTACTTATAAATTCCTCATCAGATGATGTTTTCAGCCAACCAGAATAAATCTATTAGCCATACTTTCAAGACCTCAGTGTCTCAGTGCATTGCAGCCAACGGAGGCTGTACTCTTACTCTTCCTGGTACACACTGCCTAAACTAATACAGACCAGAATAAGTGCTTTCCATTATTCTCAGCTGACATCTGTCATAATAATTTGTCTGTTTCACAAATGGGGGATATCTTTGTATTTCTCATACTGTCTTCAGAGGGGACAGGGTATTTGTTTCTTTGCAATTACTATTTTGAATTAGGCCCATTTTCAATTCTTTTATGAACATTATTCTCAGAGAACAACTTGCTCCCCGTGGTACTCTCTTTCTGTATATGCCTTCAGGCATATACATATGTACCTTCACTGTATCTCCACCCTGTTCTTACTGGAAACCACAATAGGCTGAAAAAATGCATTCACTCGATTCAGCTTTCCACCCATACTTGTGCAAAACTAGCATCAATTAGGACTTTCTTCCTTCCTAAAACCAAATGTAGGATGTAGCAACAGAAATGACTGAAACAGTCACCAGTCATACACACAATAAGAGAACAGTAGATGGATTAGGATCATGCTAAAAGACTTCTTGAAGTGACTTTATAGGAACACGTTGTATAATTCCTTTCTGAATTTTTATATAGGATCCTTTGTAACCCGAAGGTACTTCCAGAGATTGCTCAAGATCTGAAGCAAGATAAAAATATAGCAACTGTAACTTCTGCATAGCTTCACAGAAATATATTTACAGGATAACATCCATGAATTTTATTTAAACAAACTTCTGGACAGCTATTTGGTGCCTGAATGAATAACACTGAAGGCAGTGGCACCAATGCAAAACAAGAGAAGGGCATGTGTCAGCAAAGTTGATTACTGCATGGCTGGTGAATAAAGCTACCAACCACCCTCCTTCAGGACTTTGATGCTGCTGCAGGTATACCTTGCCTAGTGGTATTTCCACCTGCCATACATCTGGTTATGCTTCTGTTTCAACAATACACATGAAGGGCCAACATCACAACAATTTCCTAATTATTTTAATTTGCCTCACTTTTTAGAGAAGGTTTCCTAATTAAGCACTAAGCATCAAAAATGATTCATCGTTGAAGCTTCACTGAGCTTTTGAGTTTGAAGTACAGCTGTTAAAACAGACTCCAGGGATGCAGGACCGATGTCTTGGTTTTTTTTTTAAACTGGCTAAGTTCACTGGGTTGGGTGATTTCTCCAAACCCCAACACTGAATGCCCACCAGCTAACCTCTCCAAAGCAAAAATAATTCTAACAGAAAAACTGAGCTAAAAGCTGCCTTTTACTATGGAAGCAGAAAATCTTTTCACAAAAGTGAAAAACTTTAAGAGGACATTCTCTGTTGTCAGTAACTGACAACTTAGATTTTGCCCATGGATTGCAAACACAATGAAGCATCCAGCATAGGAGAGCCAGGACCTCAGGGTGAAAAAGACAGAATCACAATGTCTCTAAACACTGTGAAGTTTCAGTAATTTCCATCCTTTCACTGAAAACTGTCTTTGATGTGTTCTCATTGCCAGTCAGTTGCTTCAGATGTTGACTGCTCATTACATTGATTTCATGAACTTCTCTGAAACAAATCAGTATAAAATACCTTTAGTCGAAGGAGGTTCTGGGTGGAGCTTAATTGTATTTCATCCACAGTGGTGCCTGCTCTCTATCTGCTTGTTAGGCACATTTCTTGTAGTTTTTCATGCAAGATCTTCTATTACCTTAAAGATACTTTAGATCCTACCACAAATTTCATCACAAAACTTGGGTGTAGACAGCGTAACTGGCAAAGACAGAAAGCCCGAGATCTCTCAATCCATTCAAATCTGTACATCTACCAATTCTGAGCACCAAATGTTAATTAGCCATTAGGTAAACATTAGTAGTCACATGCATTATTTTTTAAATAATGTGAAAAATACAAACTATACACCTATAAAAATTACAATGGAAAGGAATTCTGTAAATTTTTCAAAATCTTTTAGGCAGGAAGATGCAAAAGGCTTTCAAAGAAGTGGTTCTCAGATAACTTTAAAGATATAGTTTGTTTCTTCTAAGTCTCAGTTATTTGAGGTTCCCTACTACAAACACAAAGATGTCATCATAGATCTGGAAGATTCTAATTTGTACCATGAACTTAAACATTTTGTATTTAGCGTGATATTTACTTATCTATACATTCTGACTTCTTTTACAGCAAAAGCTTAAATTATTTACCATCCAAATCCTCCTACTGAATTAGCTTTACACATGAACTAAGTTCAAATTAACATCGAAATTACATGATGCTTAAAAATATCCAGACTGAGATGATAAAGTTCCCTGTTACTACCCATCCACAGCCTGGAAAGTACCTACTGCTTTCTGCTATGGAAGAACAAGCCACTCATTAATTTACAGTTCCCCTTCTTAATTTACCTAAATGGATTTCTGAAATATACTTGTACAGTCTTTTGTTCATCAAGGTACCTCACCGGAAACTTTAACATTTCCTTGACTTCAAGCCATAAGGTTGGGCAAGGTGTGAGTAGAGTCCTTTCTCAACACGCCACCCATTTGTCACACCTGGACACCCCTCAGCTTTTGTGCCACAGCCTCCCCTATGTTAAGCTGTGCCAATGGAAGGTGCTACTGTCCCCACTGCAAAACCAAAGGAACAATAAATCCACTTCAGGCAAAATTAGCTGGGTTAGCGCAAATCACCCATTTAAATTGGCTAAGCTTTTCTGGCTGATTGCTCCACAGCCAGTGTGGGAGCTCTGCTGGCTCTAGCGAGGCCATAATTACCACCGAAGGGGCAATAGCAACCTGCTTGGGGGAGATGAAGGTTTCCAGTGGCATGGATTTTAGCCAAGCAAGCATCTGTCTACAACCTCCAGCATGTGATTTTTAATCAAAGTAGCGATACTAGCACAGGCAGTTGCAAGAGGGCATTTACAGTGACAGAATTGCTTACATCTGCTCTCCACGCACCACGGATAGATGTTCTCTCTGAACAACTTGGCCAGTTAAAGACATTTAGCCCCCGGGTATTCTACCACCTTTCTGAAAGAGGTTACTGACCTCAGAGCTCTGCTGCTCTTTCATCTCCTTCATGCAAAACATTTTCCAGGTAGCTTAAATCACTTTTAATAGCTTTTTAAACTTAAGTAACTTTGCCTAAAGCAAATTAGAGCATTTACAGGATCCATTTGCTGGCAAAGTTGAAGCGAAGAAATAACTTCTGGCAAAGTACTGGGCAGTACTTGGAAAAGAGGGAGAAAGGAGGAGAGTGGGTTGAAGGCACAGGTGTGCAAATAAAGCCTCCAGCCAGCACAGCTGGATTCAGAAGATGACAGCTGTTCATAACCTCTTCTTGTACTTCTGTATAACTGCATCTGAAGATAGATGTGTGAAAGCAAAGTGCTAGAGCTTATAAACTCAGGGGGCAGAGGGGAACTACCCCTGGTGCAGCAGCTATCACAGGGTCTTACTTTGGCCATCACTTTTTTTGCTGTACTTCAATACACACCAAGAATTCTAATAAATTATATTTGATTTAAAGAACTTGAATTCGCAGTTAGCGAATTCTCCACTTCACTCTTGACAAATACAGAGTGAATGTGCTTAAAATGTGAAAGCTAACCAGTGAACAGCATTAACTTTGCAACTCAAAACACATATAAAGCCCCACGTAAATCTTCAATTTCATCAATATAATTTTGGAAGTGATCACTAACTCATTCAAAGGAGAAGTCTTCGCATCACATTTTTGAAGTGTTAGCTCACACTATAGAGCAGCAATTGTATTTTACAGCTGAACAGTGCTATTCTTTAAAATCTCTAGATGTTTTGTAACTATTCTTGAAATAAAACTCTGGTCAATAGTTAAGTAGGTAAGAAGCATCTCAACTTGATTTCTTCTCTCAGGAACATAAAAATCTGGCCTACATTGTACAAACATCTGTTAGCAACTCTGGAATCAGAGCTCGTTTCCTGACTGCCAGGCATCAGCTTTACAAACTGCAATCGTTTGCTGTGCTGCAGGACCAACATCCAGGATGCCTTCTTATTATCAGTAAAGCAAGGTTTATGGGTAGAGGCAGTATGTTTCACTGCCTCAAGTAATACGGCTGGGATGGGGAAGCAGGGAGGAGGGCAAAAAATTGAGCTGACAAGGTTCCAGGTATGCTTCTGAGACTGCCTGGTTTTCTTTCAAGTATACTCTGAGACTTTCTGGTTCCCCACTGAGCAGAAAAGGTAGTGTTAGTAATGGGAAGGAGTTTGTCTCCAATGAGAAAGAAAAGGGTGAAACAAGGGGAAAAAACCCCAAGATTATAGCATGCCATGAAATCAATAGCTCTATTCAGTCTATAGTTTTATTGTCCCAGGCTCAATGCTTTGGAAAGCATTCCGTAGCTCTTCCTGGAGGATTAGGAATGAGAGGGTCAGAGACTGTGCGGGTACTTGGAGAAATGTTAACTCACTGGTGTTTCCATCCTTCATCAGCTCCATCTGTGTGAGGCGACTGCTTAGTCATCCCTGGGTGTCCCAAGGGGTTCAGAGCACTGCCAAAATGCACCAAATTCCAGAAGGAAGCCAGGAATTTGATGATCCTGTTACAAGGTATACGCACTAGACCCACACGGAGCTGTGCTAGCACATACCAATTACCTTGTATTTCAGACAGTAAATGATTAACTTGTATGTCTAAATGCAGAGCACCTGTTCTTGGCCTGCACTTTAGCCTCAAAATTTCCTTCTTCCATTGCAGGCCTGGAAGAGCAGTCCCAATGCCCAAAAGTTTGTTCCCCCTTCCCAGTTACAGTAATAGAGCCAGTAGAAGATGTACTGGCTCCAGACACAAACTTTGTTCAATTATCTCTTCAGATCACCTCACCAGCACAGTACTACCCATACTGCTAGCAAGAGAATCAATTTCCATGTTTAGTAAAGGGTTGGCTTCTGGCAAAGGTTTATATAATTGTACATAATGTGAAGTTCAGTCACAGCATCAAAAGGAAAATTATTTTTCCTTTCATGAGATCTGGAATTTTACTGTTTGTTCACTCATTTTTTTCTGGCAACAGCCCTGATCATGAACACACAGTATATACAATCCTATCTTTTTTTAAAAAAAACCACAAACCAAATCAGGAAACGAAATGAACCATAAGGGAAGGGGCAACAGGATAGTATCTAACATTTCTGCAAACAATCCATTTGCCACTTTCATGGTCTTGGGTTAATTAATATTCTATAAAGGTCTTCCAAAAGCTGAATACCTCTCAAGTTCTGAATTCATGGGGCTGACCTTAGACTTTCTCAGAATGATTTTTAATGCAGTCTGTTATCAGCAAAACCCGTTTAAACACATGCCCCATCTGCCAGTACCCCGTTTGCAAAAGAGCTTCTTATACTTGCAGACAGTAAAGCTTCTGCCTGTTTCCCTCTCTCTTCTAAATACCAGCTGTATGGTAATGAGCACAAACAGCTGAAAAATACTGCACAGTAACAAAGCTGGTACGAAGCGGGCAGAACAACGCATCCACTCAATGAAGCAGTTGTAGCATGAATTTAGCAGATTAGCTATTGAACAGGGGTGGGGGGAGGTTTGGAAAAAATGTAAAAGGTCTGCACAGATAGCAAGAAAATGAAAAGAGACCAAAGGGGCACGGGCTACCAAAGAAAAGCCCAAATTCTAAAGTACTTTTGTTGGAACTGCATGAACCAATTCTTCAAATTTTCTAAGGCTTACTCCCCCTGTACTAATGATATGCCAAATGCTATTCTGATCAATTGCAAGTTCAGTTAGTTTTTAAAGGAGGCAACTTGTTAATGAAAGTTTTCTATTCATTAACAAATCTCTTTATCGGCTGGGGTCAGGGGAAGTCCTTAAGAACAGAACACGCTCTCCTACTGCAGTCTCTGGTACTTTCAGCATGTGTGACCAACAAGCACCATATTATCTGTTAACTTTTTGCATAATAGCCCTCTCAGCCTATCCATTTTTATAAAGACATTTTTTAAAATGCTGACAACATTCACACTACCTTCCAGACACTAACAAGCTTCTTAAGCAGTGAGCATAAAAGACACTTGCTTTTAAGAAAATTTGTACACAACTGCATTCAGCTGACGTGCATTCAAAGGCATGCAGTTGAGTATTTGTTTATGCAAGTAGCTAATTAGATATACACTATTTGCATAAAGTCTAAAAATAGCACATGCACTTTTGCACTTGATATTACACGCATCTGTCTACTGGCAGATGTGAAAGATGCATGCAGCTTGGATACATAAAACTGATGTGAAAAAACAGGACTTTTTTTCTTGTTCACAATTTCCCAATGGCTTCTAGAGTGTTACTGTTGCTTCTGAAGAATTGGAGCCTAACACTTTCAAAGAAAAGCATGGGAAAAGATGGTGTATTGACACTGCCCAAACAAGTGCTCTGTCAAAAACTTGATACATAGGGTTTGGGGGTTTTCAATTCCTAATTTAAAAGCCTTACTGCTACAATCCCTCAGCATTCTCAGATTTGTCTTTGTGACAAGCAAGGCTAGTAAGGTGTTTTTCAAAAATTCACCTACTAAGACACACTGCAATAAAAACACTATGTTTTTTCTAAAAGTAGTGAAGAGTGAAACCTCCTATCTGGGGTGAAAAAATATATTTACGTCTAAGATCATCATAATGCAGCTCCTAAGAAATCAAACAATCTTTTACCCTTTATATATTCTACTTAGAGAGTTAAACAGAACACACATTAAAAAATCATCTGTGTTGCTGGCTTCTTTTTACTGGTGATCACAGAATACAAAAAAACAAAAAAAGAGAAAGCAATTTTCTCAAGGAATGAAAGAGCTTGTCATGTGGCTATACAGTGGCATTCACAAACAATATTTTTATTCCTTATGTGTATCATAACCATGTAATAAATGAAGACAAAAAATTACTATTTAATGTAAGTCAAATCTATTGAATTTAAGTTAAAGAATGTGTACTTTGATCTTTCCTGGAGAATTCTAGCATACATTATGAATATTTTTCATATTTTAAGCACCTTAAGAAATTAATGAAGAGTTTATCAAAAGACAAAACATGTAACAGACTATCCAACATACAGAGAAGCATAAAATACTAGCTAATGATTAAGTAATCATAAACTACTTAGTGGTTAAGAAAGTGTTAATACTCAGTCTACATACTTATTACTACTCATTAAAATTATCAATGGTTCCCATAATTTTCTGTACTTAAAACCTACCACAATTATCACTTAGTTCTTATTTTTATTCTGTTCTCTGAATTCTTTAATATGCATCAGGATGAACACTTTGTTTAAAAACACTAAGTAACTTACAGTGGTTTATTATGAGAGGAGGTACAATACTTGAATCGATGGAAAAATTAGCCACCAAAATTACTTTGATTCATTCCATGAACATTTATTTCTTCAGCTCATCAGCACTCCAGGAGGAAGGCATATGATACTACAGAGGTGCTCTATCTAGATGCTATTTGCTATGCTACTAACCCAGATACGCCTTGTAATCTTCAAAGGAGCCTGAGGTGCTCAGTATCATTATTTAGCTTTTCAGACTACGGCCCTGGGTTGCTAAAGCAGCATCAATGAACAAGGAAAGGCCCACTTATTCTGGAAGATTTAAACTTCGGCAGTGCAAGATTTTTTGCATGTTCCATATGAAATCTTCTAAAATTGAGCATTTTATGACTTAGAAACAAAAATAAACATTTATATAAACAAAACCAAAGTTGTCTATGAAAAAAACCACAAAGCACCATAAAATATTCAAAAATATGCAAGAAAGAGCTTGTCATTGAGACTGGTAGAGCTACACTCACTCATTCCTAAAGCTTTAACCTCAACGTCTTCATTATTTTAGCATTTGGACAGAACACCAACTACAGCAACCAGAACACTGTCATAAGAAAGAGAGGAGCGAATGTTGGCTCTGTTGAGAAAACAGTGACATGAGAAATAATCACAGAAAGGTTTGCGTTGGACAGAACCGAAAGATCATCTAGTTCCAACTCATCCTGCCACAGGCAGGGATGCCACCCATTAGATCAGATTGCTCAAAGCCCCATCCAACTTGGCCTTGAACATTTTCTGGGATAGGGCATCCACAACTCCTCTGGACAACTTAATCAGGTGTCCCACCACCGTCACAGTGAAGAATTCAATTTCTTCTTTAGATCTGTTCTTCCTGATGTCTGAGGTTTATATCTATACTCATTATTTCAGAGCATACATTCTGTTTGCAATGGCGGTTTCAAGACACACTGACAGAATGCCTCCTTTGAATACCAGCTTATCCTACTTGAGAAAAACATATCTGGCATCTCCAATACTTAGTTTGGCAGGGTCTCATATAATAATTCAATAGTAATTCACACAGAATGGTTGCCATTAACAAGGAAAAAGTACTTCAAATATACTTTAATACTCAAAGTGAAAAAAACCAACCAACTAAAAAAGGATTGCTTTGTCCATACCCTTTTGTATTTCAAGCCTGGCTGTACTTTGCCAGCACTCGTCCATAATCTTCACATGCTTTTAACACATAAAAACCTTTAAATACTAACAGTCTTGAAAAAATACTGAATAATATTTATATTCATGAGTATAAACAGTATCAAGGAGAAAAAGAGTGGGTCATTTTAAACAAGAATGACCTTAACTGTATCAACATTTCTAGAATATTTCTTTAACTTAGAAGACTTGTCATACTTTCTTACAAGTAATGCACATATACACAACAGATAAAATAATCACATTTTAAATCCTGATCTTCCACAACAGATTGAAAAGATGAAAACAGAGGAAGATTTATCAACAGCACTACACTGCCCCTTCATGTCCACTACAGAAACAACACCACAAGCTGCATGATGTTAAAAGAAAAAAAAAAATCACTGAAAATTAAGATGGTAATTATGTCTAAGTGTGGATTTCTTAAATTTTGCTATTGGACAGCCCCTTGCTCCCCCAATAAAGCACACATACAATGGAAGAGAATCAGAATAAAATCAAACTTACTTTAGTGGGAAAACCACCTTTTTTACCTTGATATGCATAGTTATGACTTTTCTTTTTTTAAAAAAGGTATAAATTTTCTACCTTGATTACATAGCTGATTAGAATTTATGAACAAAACCAATCCAGTCAGTATTTTTCTGGAAAGAAAAAAAAATACTAAACTAGATATACTTAGCCATGACATTAATTTTTAAGTTAAGAATGGAACAATAAAACTATGATCAGAATCAACTCTTAATGACACGAGAAATCAGTTATAAGTATTTAGGCTATTTCACACATCTTATAAATTCCCTCAACTTTTTAAATAACAGTTTTTCCCCCAAGCCTCCCATTTCTTTTGATATTCACTTGATATTTTGCTTGTCATTTAATGCTGAATGTGTTGTTCTGATATATGTACGTTTTTTACTTCTGGTAGCATCAAGTAGAATGTCAGTCAGAAACTTTTGATTGAATAAAAAAAAAAGGCACAGCTCTCGGTGCAACAGTAGCACATGCATCAGGCAGACTAGTCCACTGTATATATGTCAGGAATAATGTTTTCCAAAGAGTAATCCAGTAGTTTCTTGATTTATCACTGCTTTGTTGACTTAACCTTCTTATAAAGATAATACTTTGAGAACTTAAAAATAATCAGTATATATTTAGACCTTGTGGCCAAAATATGAATGTAGAGTCATGGATCATTTCTAAAAGTCTTGGTAGGATGATAAGTTTTCTGGGAAAAGATAACTAGAAAATTGCACAGAGAATGAGACAGCGGCTCATCTTCATTCAGATACCTAATAACTATAAAAACACAGTATTTCACAAATACATGGCACATCCACACAACTTGAAAATCTTTACTATAGTGAAAGTGGGGAGGGTGAACCTTATTCATAAATAATTCAATTTTCTAATGCATAAACTCTCATCCCACACCTACCCTCTCCCCTTTCTTCCTCTCTCTTCATTACTAATGATATTAGCTTTGGATAACCTTCTTGCTGGTTTAATCTCTGACCCTTTCCAAAAGTATGAACTTAAATCAAATTCAAAAGCAAGAAATGCATTATAATTTATTTTCTTGTGCAAATACATATTATCTACTTCTTCAGGGCAGCAGAACTATCCACTTTCAAACCAAATACTAATCTTGAGAAATCAAGGTGCACTAGTCCAATCTTCACACTCTTCTTGAACCACGTAAAAGACAAGAAGATTCTGTGATTCTATTCTGAAGAAAAAATGAAGGAATAACAGAAGGTATTACTTTTCTGTATGTTCTACAGACATGCGGCAAGACCAAAGTGTAAGAAGTATTTTTTATTTCAATAGCTGTAGCTTGCTCATGCTTGAAACCAGTAACCAAAAAATTATAGGAGCAATATGAATAATCTTATGACATTAATAAACAAATTTCTTTGGTGGTGTGTAGGACTTTATGTTACAGTCTGCATTTCCATCCAGATCTGCTAAAGTAAGTGTTCTGCTTTCAGCTGGGACAGAGTTAATTTTCTTCCTAGTAGCTAGCCAGTGCTGTGGTTTGGATTTACTATGAGAATAGTGTGGATAAACACACTGATGATTTAGTTATTGCTCAGTAGTGCTTACACTCTAAGTCAAGGACTTTCCACTTTGCGATGCTTCACCAGTGAGAAGGTGGACAAGCTGTGAGGGAGCACGGCCAGGACAGCTGAACTGAACTGGCCAAAGGCATATTCCATACCACAGAGAGTCATGCCAGTTTATAAACTGCAAAGAGTTGGCTGGGAGCTGCCGAGGGGTGGGTTGGGCATCAGTCAGTGGGTGGTGAGGAACTGTACTATGCATCATTTGTCTTTCTTATCTTTTTGTTGTCTCCCTTTGCATTGCTATTATATTTTATTTCATTTTAATTACTAAATTGCTCTTACCTCAACCCGCAGGTTTTACTTTTCTTTTTTTTTCCGATTCTCCTGTGTGGCACTTAGTCACTGGCTGGGGTTAAACCACAGGCCTTTTGCTATTCTAGGATAGGGTACATTACTTGTTCACGTTAATAGGAAAAATCACGTATTTCATACTATTTGTTACGATAAACTACCTAACCTATTTTCCTCTCCAGCAATTCATGGATGACTTTTCTGTAAAAAATCCATAAAGTATAGAAATAAATGGCAGAAATTAAGTTCTAGTTCTTTTCTGTTCAAATTTTAGTATTAGAAAAGGGAAAATTTCAGGTTTTTTCCTTATGCAACTGGTCTTTGTAGAAAAAAATTACTACAGCAACTTGAGGGTTTCCCCAGCATTTTAGACACGCTTTAGTTAAAAAAAAAAATCACAAAGGTCTCTCTGGGTCAGGTAAAAAATCCCACCTAGCTTAGCTGAGTCTGATTTTCTCATTGACTAAACCCCTGTCTACCAGGCTATTCAAGTTGCACACAAGTACAACCTTTTCAAGGAAGAAGAGGAAAAATTAAGTTGGCTTATGAACAGTTATGAAAAAGGGCACCAAATATTTCTCTGAATTATGTGTTCTGGAAATTTATGCATTGAGAGACTTGCAAATTCAGTGCAATTCACATGCTTCACAATAATGGTAAAAAGGATGCTTAAAGATGAGTTCCTGTTTTTTGAACTTAGAGCATCCCCCACCAGATTTTACTACATTATTATTACTGTGGCTTCATGTGTTTACACATACACTATGTATTTAAGAATGCAACTTTACAAGGACTTCTTACACAGCTTCTGAACCAAGGTCAGGGTAGGACATCCCCTCAGTAAAAACTGTTCCAATAAAGTTTCTAATAAAATAATACTATAAATAATGGCACGCTAGGTATAGCAAAAAATCCCCCAACATTTTCCCACAACCACAATCTCCAAAGGATTCTCTACTAACAACAGGAAAACAAAATTCAGGCTTTCTCTTCTGACTACATGCAAGTAGAAACAAGGGGACTTAAAAAATAAGATAGTTGTTTCATAATAAATCTTGAAAAATAGTTATTACAATTAATGACAATATCTGGGCCATTACGTGTATTTTATTTTCTCCTCTGCCTAATCATGCAAATTTTTTACACAAAAATGTCCATCACCATACTATCTTTTCCTTAGAACACATTCTGAGCTATGAAGTAAAGCTGGAACTCAAGGGAACCACCATAACCTCTTCAGGGGTTTCTCCTCTAGAACAGAGGTTGTAACAAACAACTTCAGTATTGGGTTACTTGAAAGGTTTTTGATTAAGGGGGTTGTACCTCTATCCCACTGATGGCACCTAGAGGTCAGATGTCTGTAACTGCAAATCTTTGATTTTACAAGCAAGGCACAAAACAAGATTACAAAAAGACACTCTGGCATAGTTTGTCTGTCCAACACTTGGTGTCAGGTCTTCTTTTTAAGAAATGAATGGATTCTCAAAAAAGTAATGATATATTCTTTCTCAAGAATATGTTCTTGTTCGAGGGACTTCACTGTATAATCTACAGTGTCACTGTTAAAAATGATGTAAAGTTCTTGTCAACTGGGAATGCCACCCTGGGAGTAGTAAAAAAATACTTCAATACCTTCTACCACTACAAAGATATCCTATTTTGCTGACACGCGTCTACAGAAATAGCCACATTTTTAGCAGTACAGCTCTGGCTGCTTAGTACTATAGCAACTCATTTTTCTGTTCCGCCTTTTGTGAGTCTTGCTTTCTGTGTATCTCATGTCATTTGTAGCCAACAAAGCAATGCTGTAACTATGATACAAGCCTGGGACTGGTGTGGTACTGCCTTGCTTTCTCCACCCTGTGGTAACAATAATACTACTAAACAGCCTCTGAAATTTGAAGGATCTACCAGAGAATCAAAAAATGCCATCTCCTTCCAGCAAGCATTGTAAAAAAACTAAATCACTGCTTTAAGACCACAGAAGTGCAGCTCAGGTTGCATCTGTAGAAACTGCATCTCTGAAATTTTTATCAAATGCTCCTGACCACTTCCAATTTTACTTTCAGGTGAGAATCAGATTTAGGGACTTTTGTATTTTTATGAAAATAGACATGGTTCTGAATTTGAGCACAAACATTCTCATTAACAAATGAAGAAAGCAAACACATTTTACACTTCAAATGTATTGGTGATTTCTTATCTGCCTTTGTCTTCATGCTAGATGCATTCTTGACCCGCGACTAGTCTGAACATCCCAAGAGTCTTGTTCTTGAAACACTCAGTATTATCTCACAGACTTCCAATTTTTAACTTGCTGCAACCAGACATGTGGCCAGCATTCAATACAAGTATTTTTTCCATTTCAGTTTAACAGAAAGAAACCACTCCTGCATTTCCAAGTCAAGCAAGGAAAGACAGGGGTTCTTAACAGCAGCTGTTTCCAAGTTTGGAGACTATGACAGCAGCCATCCGTAAGGTAAAAGGAAGGACATAAGGCAAGATTACCTTAGTTTCCAGATTTGTTTATAAAGCTACTGCTCACAACTTCACCTTGGTTCTTGTCTCTCCTCTTGTGTATACAGAACAGAAAATGCATGCGGAAGATAAGCTGGGAGAATTTTTTATTTTTTTATTATTTTCAACACATGAGGGGCAAAGAACTGAAGAAGGAAAAGCAAGTTTCCTTACTTATAATACATTAGAAGACAATATGCAAGGTTTTTCCCATTTAATATTTTTTCTTACCAAAAAATGAACTCTTGTTTATACAGAAAAAAATCTGACTAAAGTTAGAACACAATATAAATGGAAAGAAAAATTTTAAAGTAAGAACTTAAGGGTTTGTTCTGCTAATAGTAACAAATTTGCCAATTTGTTTATTTGTGAAAACTCTTAATGAAGGCACACCTAAAACAGGCCAGATAAAACCCTTGTGTTTGATATGGTTTTTGATATGTCTGTGATAGATCCATATAATCTTATGAAGCAGCACTGCTGCTACTTATTGGAACGAAGCTAGAAGGAAATCTTAAAACTCTCCCTTGAAAGAAGAGCATCTGTATCTGTGTACATATTCTGAGGACTGTTATTAAGTAGTATTAGATAACGAGATCCTATGACTCCCCGATTCTGAATGGAAGAAGAAAGGAAACAATTGCCTGCTAGCGATAATATTGTATGCTACAGAACGAAAATTATATATTGTATTTTTAAAATAGACCATGAAGTTCACAAGCACTGTCAAAGGAATTCAAAAGTTCAGAAAGGTTTTTAGCATATTTATAAGTAGAAACTGACATTCTTTTAGAAATACAAAGATGGTTGCATATATTAGGTTTTTAATAGGGCAACATATCTTTGTGATCCATGTCATTACATGCTTTGGAATGTCACATCCAATATCTGACACTTTGATTCTTCAAAGACAACATACATTTTTACGTCCTCTCTACCGGAATGCTCTCCTAGTAAGCTAAAAAAAAAAAAAAAAAAAAAAAAAAAAGGCACCAATATTTCAAGTTTTCAACAGTTTAGTCCCAAGACTCCAAATTCATTCTCTGTATGTTCACAGACCATCAAAACATGAACTATTTCTCGAAACTCTGTAAAGAAGTTAAAACTCCTAGTAAAGAGAGATCAAAAAATAGACAAAGAAAAAAGTGTGTGCCCCATGTTGCCTCACAGCAAGTAATTTCTGGCATGAAAATGCACAAATAGATGTCCTGACTTCATAGTTCTGAAGGCTAAGCAAAAAAAAAGAACACCTCTAAGATGCAGGCAATCTGAAATTAAAATTGAAGTGGAAAATAGTTTAAATGACATTAAAAACTACTACTTACCATACTTCTTTATTTTTCAATAATTGCATTATGTTTCGCCCATTGAGGTTTAATTTGTCAACATAAGTACCTTTGCAAAAAGGATTCTATTTACCTTCTTACAAATACATTTATATACAAATATTGTACATTATGCATACAGTTATTAAACTATGTAAAAAAAATTAGACATTTTGGTGTTTATCTCATGAACATGACAGTTGCCACTTCACAGAGAAGACAGTTCCATTTAAAGGTTTTTTGCTCACTAACGTTGTTCATGCTTAAGTTGTGCAAATTTGAATTACAAATCTTAAAATCACTGAGAAAATACAAGGCCTTAGGGCCAGTTATTAAATAACATGTCTCGATTTTTTTATCAACATACATACACAAAAGATAGAATACGCTGAGAGCAAATAAACATAGATGTCTTTTGAAAAATTAGTTTTATTAGACTTGCAGCACCTATTATGACTGGATAACTATGCATAACCTCAGGGGGCATAAATTGTCTACAGAAGCCCAAAGAATAAGCTGAAAATTTTCAGCAATTATGAATTCATATGGTCTATGTGTCCACTGCAAGGAGCTGCCAATGCTACCTGTTTCTATAAATTAGGTCCCCCAGTCAGAAAGGTACTCCAGATTTGTTGAGAGAGGTGCAAATTGCAGTTTTTTATATTCCTATACTTCAGCAACTAGTGAGAATTTTTACTGCAGGATTCCCTCTGTATAAGAGAGAAAGAGAAAAATTATGGTGGGAGGGCCTGAAGGTTTCCACACCCACTTCTCCTCACTGTCACATTTTCAGGAATTAATTAATTTCCTGAGGATGCCATGGATGTCTTGAAGCATTTACTCTCTCCACACACCAGAAAGAACAGGTCACTTCTGATATAAGCTGTTCCTAAATCAAGAAAATTAAGGCTGGACATGGTAAACATGGCCATGAACAGACAAATATGCAGTATTTCTGGACATTTAAAACATTCGCTTGGTGCTCAAATTAAAATGGGCCAGTTCTTCAGAACAGGAAACGATTTCCTCTTCACCCACTCAGAAGTTTGGATGCCTTCCCAGAAATCTCAAGACTGGCACAGGGCTTAGTACTGTGCCTGCAAGACAGCTGCATCTGGATACAACCCTTCATGAGAACGCACAAGACAAACCAGGGAAGACAGGTTGAACAGATGTAATGAACGGAGGTGGTGCCAGCAAGTGATCCGTGTTAACCAGATGCTCCAAAGAAATTTCGCTCAGGAAGGCAGTGCAATACGCAGGCCATTTGGAAAGCTACTTGGGTTATGCCAACAGATCTCATGGAAAGCCACGATCACTCACACAGCTTGAGACCAAGCAGTTCAAGCTGCCTCCTCTTCTTCTGTGAGGGAACGGCAACAACCCACTGAAGTTTTCCCCCATGATGGCCAGCTCTTTTTGCAACAAGAAAACAGAAGCAGGGAAGAAACTAAAGGAATTTACAGCAAACTATTCTGACAGTTAAAGGGAATAATCCCAACAAAATTATAACAAACATTCTCCAACCCATTGCGGGGGGGGAGGGAATATGGTATTCATCTTAAAGAAGTCAAGAAACAAATCCCCAAAATGAATCTTCTTTTGCAACTTTAAACTAATATTACGTACTAATTAGGCACTGACCAAAATAGCTGCTATTATGCTAACCCATTTTCTTTCTGAAGTGAAGAAGTACTGCTATGTATGTATGCCCTTAATAAATCTGGATATTAATTGCAATTAGTGTCAAATTTTGCAGTGGAAAGTGACCTCAACACACAATTATATTTCAAACATGAAGAGAAAACTAACAATTTCTACCAGAAGCAATTTTATACCATTAGACAAATCTCATTCAGAAATAGCAGTGACAGCATAGATCTTGCCATAGGTTAAAAGAATGATATAGCCTCGTTTCTGTCATTTGTATGATTAGTTTTTTGCCATGTTCATTATCTGTTAGATAATTTTATCTACTTCTTGCATCAGTATGAATGGAAAGTGCAAGTAAGTATCAAGCATACATGTCTAATACATGAAATTAACAGAAGCTTATTATTGTTTGAAACAAAAAAAATTCCTCCTAAAAAAGAAAGGTGAAGCATCTATTCTGAATGCTATTCGAGAGAAGAGAATTGGTACCAGCTGTGAGTTTATTATCTGCCTGGAGAGAATAAAGCAAGAATTAGAAATTGATTGACATGTAATATTTTAATACTGAATTTATTATATTTAAACTTAAACACATGTATTTTAAAAATTAATGAATAAATGCTGCAGCAGTTGTAATTTTTTTGGTTTTTTTTTTTAGCAAGATGGCTTATCTGGTGCTACTAGGAAATATTAGAATAGCCAGCTATGGATAATTTCTTGTTTCATTAAAGGTGGTGTGTGGGCAGAAAGAAATTCCCAGAACTGTTTGCAAGATAAGTGGAGGGGGAAAGGACAGGAACACTGTGGGTGTAAAAAGGCAGAAAAGAAGAGAGAGATGCTTTAGAAAAGCTGTGTGGACAGAACAGGCACTAGACAGTAAAGGGCCTGTTCGACAGCTTGTTATCTAGACAGGATTTGGAGAAAGGAAGGCAAAAGAAGGGAAGACTGCGAGGCCATGGAGAAATTTATGGCAAGAATTCGGTCTGAAATTTCACTGACAATGAACCACAGGAGAAATGCAAGATGGAATGTTACAGTGCTACAAATATGTTAAAATTGCAAGCATTCTTGCCAGCTGCTGCTGTTATCATGAGAAGTAATCTTGTGTTAGGGTTTATTAATAGCAGCATGCTTTGGAAGAGACTGCCATTTGTACTTACAGACACTGTACCATGCAGATTGTCTTAAGAGCAACAAAATCTTAACTGCTTAAATATAGTAGTGAGTCTACCTAAACACAGGATAAGTTGGAAAAAATATGGCACTAAAAATAGATTAAAAAACCCTTTGTAGCACTTCCTCTGATGTTCTTTTTGGATTTTCAGAAAGTAAAACACTGTTAGGAGAGTATCCTCAGAAAGAAAGCTCGTGGCCTATAAGCCAAGGAACAGTTTTCTGTTTCTAGCAGCTAACAACACATCATGTTTCTATTCCCATTTTGTCTTCTGTCTTTTGTCTCTACAAGCAGTAAGCACTCTGTGCAGGGAAAGTTTCCATCCAGTATTTAGAGCTTATCATATTGTATATATAATAATATATTATTATAATATGAATAGGAATTTTCATAAATAAAACTGCTTTTTCAAATCTGAATCATGAGGAAAAATCCCACATGATACCATCTAAGATCAGTATGCTGCAACCTTCATTATAAGCTTAGATTATAAGCTGAAAAATGCAATTTTAGAAACTCCACAGGAAGGTACACGTATTAAAATATCTGGTCTTAAATTTGCGCATATTTAAATAAGATAGATTTCCAAAATAAATTTTTACCTAGCTGTATCTTCTACGTACAAGTTGCCTCTTTTTTTTGCAATTTACAAATGAAATTCTACCTACTACCTTGAACATGCAAAGCGATGTACCACATACAAATTTAGTAAACTATCTGAATCAGAGAGGAGAGAAAGAAGCATGTTTTACTAACTACAACACAAAACTTTTGCTATCTTTGTCATTATTATACTACTGCCTGTAAAACAAAAATATTTCCCTACTTCACAAGGAAGTTTAATACATTAGCATTTACCAAGTTCCTTATGAGTTCCTCTGCTATGACATATAAACTACGTTGGGTTAAGGAAGTACCGCTAAACTCAGATAACTCACAACGGAAGAGCATATATAGAAGAACTTAGACTTTTAATATAATTTATGTATTTTGACTTCTCTCTTCTTCACTTTATTAATCAGTTTAGGGTCAGCAGAACTTTGGTTGTCTTGCAATATATTAGAATATGATCAACACCACATGCAAATCTTACCACGTTTCCTCTACTACTTCAAAATGTTACAGTAGTAGCACTTACTCAAAAAATGATTTACTGTATTGCCTTCTTGCACAGGATCAACATTTTCATATGACATACATAACCAGAACTTCTCTTTCACAAGCATAGATATTTTTAGTTATTAAAAATGCAGTGCAGTTTGCAATGACCATCTGATTTTTAAAGAAAAAATCATTACCCTACCTCATAAATTGTATATTTAGTGTTAAAATCATGCCCATTTGAGGAGCAAGTAACTAGAGATTTTTTTCTGAAATGTGATCAAACTGTACATGACCACATAAAGGATCTGCAACCATCTTAAACATCATACCAGGAAACCTTGCAATCAAACTGGTTACTCAAAACATATTTTAAGGAGCACAACAAACCAAAAGTACAAGCTTTCTTGACTGAAAAAAAGGAAAGGGAAAAGTCATGTCAACTCCAGTGCTGTTTTCTTGCCTTTTTAAACAATTGAGTAACAATATAAAATATCCAAATAGAATTTAGAAGATACTGCTGTTGTCCCTATGCAAAACTGTATTTTCATACAATATTATCATGAAATGAAGATAAATAAAGTGTTCCAGAAGAGTCCCATTTTTAACAGAGGATGAATATCAAATGAGAAGCTGTTGGAAGAAAGCAGAATTAGCAGTCCAAATCTAGGTGAAAGGAGAGGGAGATAGAGCAGACCAGGGCCTCAGATGAAGTTTCGAAGAAAAACTCGAGCTGAGCAGTACATCTAAGAATGAGATGGGATCTTCACTCTGAGGAGTGAAGCTATTTAAACCGGCAAAGTCATCATTCCCTGACAGCGATAGCTGATCATATAAGGAGTGACAATTAATTGGTTGTGATAAGTGCATTGATCCAAGAGCAAGATGCTAAGGCTACAGCCCTGCTTAAGACTTGTCTGGGTGTCATTTTAGTTCAGTTTGACTTTCACGCAAAATCTGGGGAACACCAGAACAAAGATTGCCAGTTTAAATGACTTTGCCCTCTTTGTGTTTCTGTACTAAGGATGGTAATGACATAGCAAAGCAGTATTTTCCTCACAAAGGAGTCTTTCCCCATACCTGAAAAAGATATGTTCAGGAAATTAAAATGGCTTCATTTGTTGTAGAAGGAAAAAAAGTGCTTACTTAGGGACACAAGAGACTGCAAAAAGAAAAAAGGGATGTTCATGGTTAAAGCAATTAAATTTCAAAGTAATACATTAAGTATTTAATTACACATTTCATGAGTTACCCTCTGGCATGATCAATCAGCAAAGAGGCAGCTGGGTCAGTTTATGGCATCACTGTTGTCTCCCATTCCCTCGTTTCTTCTGCTGGATGCTATAACCTCCACGGTTTCAGACAACAAAACAGACAGACTTTAGGCAGTTGAAGACGTTTCACAAAGTCAATCCACCATGTTTAAACAGCTCAAAGTGCGTGACAATAAAGGCTTCTAAAGACATCTAAACAATTGGGCACGAAGCAGTAAAATTGCCCAGGCAGCCCTCCTTCTGACACCTCCTGAAGGGAAGGGGCTGACTGCAAAATCGTCATAACATGCTTTTAGCATCTGCACTCGGGCATTGGTCTGTAAGAGACATCACTGCAAGAGGAATGGAAGTTTTAAATGCATCAAACAACAAAGAAAAACATTTTAGCTAAATATAAATGAGTTTCCGATTGCTGCTTTTATCTTGCCCAGAAATAGGTAGAACAATTTGAATAACAATGTTTCTCAAAGTGTCAGTATGGTGACAGAGGACTGCTCAATATTCAGAAAAAGCAGTCTTTGGGAGTGCTGACATGTCTGGCAGTAGAGGTTTGGAAAAAAACAACCAAAACCAAAACACTCTCCCCCAAAAAAACCCAAATCAAACAAAACAACAAAAACAAAATCCCAAGCAAACTGTCAAACATTGTCCAATTATTTCTGACCCAGTACAGTAGGCTGCACTAGATGTGCACAGTTTAACTTCCAATTTTTATTTTTTTCCAGGGACACAGGGAACAGCTGTTTGAGCAGAAAACTGAGTGCTCCCTCCTACAAACGGCTATCTTAAGCTCAGAGCTTCTGTAACACCCCAGAGAAGAGGAGGGGTAAAGATACTTCTGCCTGTATCTAGTTTTACAGAGCCATAAACACTGGCTACATCTGACTGTATTCACAGTTTAAAAGATGGATTTTGGTATGCCTTGGGAGACCTCTTGTAAGCACAGCCTGGGAGACCACAGGGCACTTCAGCTGAGCCAGGCTGAACCACCCCGCCTTGAGTTAAGCAGATAACTGAGGATTTGTCCACCTCTTTTTTCTGTTTCTGTAATTCCTATATTATACCCCCTCAAGTACAGTACAGAGTCAATTAGTTTGCAAGCAAAATGAAAGAGAGAATTGCAGAAAGAAGGAGAAAAAAGGGTGAAGAAGATAATTTTCAGACTTCCTCTGTTTCGCATTGAGAAAATAAGTAACATTGCTTTTCTTCAAGGCTACACAGGCTTCGCAGAGGAAAAACTTTCATTGTCCTTGAGAGAGATGAAAGGCATGGGATAAACAGATTCAGAGTGGAGATACTGCATATAAGTAAAAGACAACAACAAAAAACCAAACAAAAACTCCCAAAACAAACAAACAAAAACGAAACATACACAAAAATTTCCAACAAAACCAACCAAACAAACAAGAGGATATAGTTCATTATTCAAGACTGTTTATCTTCTAAACGGCATGACCCGCTAGGCAGTGTTGCAGAAGACAGCCTTGCTCATTTCCGTAACTTTTTAGTATTCCTTTCTTTCCACTCAAAACCATTCGCCTTTTCAGTAAACTTCCTTCTGCTGAACTTCTCAAGTACTTCTGTTTCATTCCAAAGATATTCCAAAATTGCAGCAAATAAAATTGTATAATTTTTATTATACAATAATAAAAAGCAAGAAAAAAACCCCAAACAACTATAAATTATAAATTTAACAATAAAAAGTAAAACATCTGTAAGGTCAGCTTTTTTTGTGAATATTTTGAAATCCAGAGCAATGGGCACACTCCTTTATGAGAAATAAGCATAGGGACAAGAACAAACTTCCTTTCCTATTAAACATAAATTGATCAGTCCATGATCTGTACTTCTCTGACAATTTTTCTAACACAAAAAACAGAATTTGAAGTAAAGACTAAAGCAGCTTTGAAAGAAAGTTATTTCTAATAGCCACTCAAAGAGGCAGTTCCCTGCCACAAAGCCCAGAACCAAAGACACAAGCATGTGGGAGTGCTCTGATTTGTTCAGTGACAGACTCTGAAGTTTACCTTACATTTTAAATTAGAAAATTAAACACATATACATATATATATGTGCACATAAGCACATTTTCACACATTTTTTTCTTTATGTTCTTCTGACAGTCTCTTCTTACCAAATGGTGAGAAATTCCAAGGGAAAAGAATCCTTTATTTTATTTTTTCTTTAAGGGGAAAATAGTTTAGTGCTTTTCTACATTACTCAGAACTGATGCAAAGTCAGGTGCAATATAGGGAAGTGTAAAATGAGAGGATATATCATTTCAGAGAAAGCTAAGTAGTTTGCTGTCCACTAAGTAACATCTTACTGTCATCCATGAAATAAAGCGCTATACTCAAGCAAGAAATATGATTTGTTTCAGAAAAATTCAGGACTACGTTCCCCTGAAAAACCGAATGGATGGACTACTTGGCTGAACTGCTGGTGAAAGCATTTGCATAGATTTGACTGATAATGAAAAGAGTGTTCTGGTTGTTTTAGCACAGAAACTAAGGGATAAAGAAACAAGTCCAAATAAGTGAAGTTGTTCATGCATAAGTCACATTAGTATTTTAAACAAACTACTAGCACACCAGTCAGCCAGGGAAAGGTTGACTGAGAGTCTCATTCCAAGTGCTCTATTGCAGTACCAAACAAACCAGTTCCATATGTAATGTATAAGACCAGTGAATCCTCTTATTTGAAAAACATAGGGTGATATATAAATTAATGGTTAAAATGCTTTATCCTATGTTCACTTAACACAAAAATACACCCTAGAATGGAAGTATTTCATTGACGAACTAAAGCTAATGAATTGCCAAAATTTGGTTTGATCCATTTTAAGGGTGAAACATACAGACATCCACCAAAACTATTGTCACAAAATGGAACAGTATAACAGAATCTTTGGTGTATCTGAGATTACAGGCACTGAAAATGGATACATTTATTACCTTGACTTTTCTAGCTTGAAGCACCACAGGGTGCACTCTGAAACCCCTGCTTTATAACAGTTCAGTGCTACTTTAAACCACTTGAAATGAAGGAACGCTGCAAGTGAACAAGTCACTCTCACAAATTCTTCAGCTTATTAGCACTTCTTAAAAATATGTACTTAAAGTGATGAAATTGTTACCCAGCAGCCTTCAAAAGCAACAAGCACTGGAATTTTCAGGAAAAAAAAACCTGGAAAACTAAAGAGGGAAGAAATCTATTTTTAAAATACAGCTTTTGAAATAGTTAAGAATTACAAGTTCAGAAGCAAAAACACTTCTACTGTTGGTGGTTTAAGAGCAGTCTAAGTGAAAAATCACATAGTTAATTAAGAGACCAATTTTTTGTCAACTGAAAGTATTCACTGTGGCAAACAAAACATGGCACTTGATTTTGGAACATACGTGACATACGTGACTATCTTTTAAGTATGTTCAATGATCAGCTGCAGTTACATTGCACTGAAGAGCTAATGATATCTGATACTTGAAGTGGGTACTAGCTGAAAGGTATTCATTGCTTCTTCATGTTATACTGCAAAATCTACTTCAGCGCCTATAAAAGATATGTTAAAGGCTAAAGAGGACCATGGGTATGCCTATGTTTGATGATACTGCATCAGTGTTTTCTGTAACAACTTCAAGGAATACATACGCTTACTGTGTAAGTACAGAACTTCTAGAGCTATGCACTGAAGTTATTCTCAGTGCTACACAAAGAATGCTAAGTAATACTATTTTTAACTGGATTCAGATTAGCAGTATTGCAGACAAGTGTTTTAACTACATGAGCAAACTGACAAAATGCGTAAGGGCAAACTGTTAAGTCCTGTGACCATTTATAGTGCACTTCTTGATAGAAGCCCCGTATAACTAATGCAGAGGATGCAGAAGCCATGAACTGTCAGCTCTCATAACGGAAGTATTTTTACTCTCAAGGATCAGAGTACACATTTTAAAGATGGTTTGTTAGGTCTAATGTACAATTAAGGAGGGGAAGAAATGAGTTCAAACAAGGAGAAGGTCAATAATCTTTAGGTCAGGTCAGTGTTTGAATGGCCCAAATGTACACTTGTCAGAAAAAAGTTGGCATCAATATAGTACTGTCAATAACCTGGAAGCAAATGGTAGCTTGTGTTCTAAAGCACATCAAGCTTAGCTCTGAACATACAGTGCTAAATAATTCAATGCATTACTTATTAAATGAAAAGTAGAATTTTTAAAAACTAAATGTTGCATATTGGTGAAGACTTTGTGTCAAAATTCCTACTTTGCATAAAGATACTTTTTTTGGTCCTTGTTATGTTTAATAAAAGGATAAATCTGGATAACAAAGGTATCAATTCTCTCATTTGTTGATATAAAAAATTGGGCTGGGCTTTGGTATGGGTTTTTTTAACATGCAGAAAGGAAAACGCAGAACATATACGCAACCTACGCGCGTTAGCATGGAGGGAACCCAATATGGTAATCGTCATGACTTAGGTGCAGGCTTTGAGTGTTGGAAGGCATGAGACTAAAGGTGGAGCTCTAACCTCTTCCACTACCAGCAGCCATCATAGTGAGAATTGTTGGTTTCAGAACATGACATAAACAGGTTGATGATACCTTAGCTGATAAAACATACATTTAGAGCGTTTCTAAATTTCCCCAGAAGTCCTAATGCTAAAAGAAAAGTAGAGGCTGAATAGCTTCTTAAATCCTCCTAGAGCTAAAACATTAAACTGACTGCTTGAATGTGGTGTAGGACAGGACAAACAAGATAATTCCGGTCGTTTTAGAACAGAGCAAAATCTGCAGAGAACTGCTTTAGATTTTGGAAGAGTTTTTTTGTATTTGTGATAAGTTAATGTGTGATCACACTTCTCATTACAGAAAATACACACATAAGACACCAGCATTAAAGTTCCAACAGTACAACATATTAATATAGCCACTAAAAAGGCTTGTGAAATATATCTACTAAACTTATCTTCT
The DNA here is from genome assembly GCA_013396775.1 of Cephalopterus ornatus. Classification (NCBI taxonomy): domain Eukaryota; kingdom Metazoa; phylum Chordata; class Aves; order Passeriformes; family Cotingidae; genus Cephalopterus; species Cephalopterus ornatus. The sequence continues at coordinate 197,574 of VZRE01009015.1, read as the reverse complement.
GCACTGTATACTACGCTTTATCCAAGACAAAGGAACTAACACTATCCAAACATACTCCAAATGTTTATTTTTAAGGAAACAGTTGTCAAATAATATTAAAAAAATTAAAGCACATCTATTAAAATATAGAAGGTTACTTTATCACTTTCAACAAAGGAAATGTTCCTATTCCATGTTCAGCAAATGCATACATATAATATCTAATTTCAGAAAAAATACTTTTCTGAAATGCACATGATCCGATATTAAACAGTCATGTGTGTGGATATATATATGTATGTTCTAATTTTCGCATTGCTGCAGATTGACATTATGTTGCTAGCTTTCAATGCATGCATACTTTTTACATATAAGAAATGTTCCAAGACATTCCAAACAACACAGTAGAAAGAAATTCACCTTTCCAGGGTGATCTTGTCAAATTTAAATTTTATCTGTGATTTAACTAAGTTTGCTAAAAAGCAGTACGTTGACAGTCAAGGAAAGCCAGGATATTTACAAAAGGTGAGCTAAATTTTAAAACGTGCATCAATAAACAGAAATAGCATTTATTCAGCAGCAATACAAAACTCATATAATGTTTATTAAGAGTCACTTTATTAATATAGTTCCTGAAGCTGTAGCATAAGACCCGTGATAGTTTGTCAGGCTAGGATTGTCTATATATAAACTATATCGCAACCACCACATAGTAACATGCTATTTTTATTTTCTGTAACAGCAAAAAATGTTATCTCCATTACTGAGTTACAAAAGTATTAAAATTGTATTTCAAGAATTCTTACTAAAAATGCTTAAATATTAATTAGTTTAACATTTCTAAATTCTCTAATTTAGTATCCGATAAGTCACACATGCCAATACAATTCAGAACTGAGTTCAATGAGTTATACTCCAAGCTTCATCACCTAAAAGACTCAATAACAGCAAAATACACATTTATGAATGCACCTATTTTGTACAGCATTTGTTTTCCCCTACATAGTTTACAGCCATAAAAGAATCCCTTGCATGTTCCTTTAAATGAGTAATAGCTAAGACAACATGTACAGATTTTAATTAAATTAAAGCAGAAGAATTAATGAAATAAATTACCACAAGGCTCCTCTGTGGCACCTTGAGTGAACAGATACTAACAGACATAAGTACTTCCTCACAGAATGAATGCACCATGACAAAGCACTGAGCTACAAGCCAAGGGATCAAAATTCAGGTTTTAAAGACTTTTACACTTACCCGCCTACGGCAGAAGGGCAAACCCTGTGCAATGATGCTGATGCTAAATATCTTCATCACGGTTTGGTGCGGTAGAGGTTCTTTGGCACTTTTAAGATCAACAGGAACCAAGCCATGGTTGATGGCAGTTTTCCCAGGTTTGGACATTTTATCGTTCTTACTTTGTCAAGTCTACTAACACTGCAAGAACATTGGTAAAAACTTTGATCTAAAGTTGCATGATTTTTTTTCTTTTTTTTTTAAAGTTTCAGACTGGTGAATCAGCTCCCCACAGCTTGCTGCCTTTGTCTCTCAATCTTCTCCTGCCAAGTGTCCTGACCTGTCTGCTGCTCAGTGAAGTGCAAGCTATCCTAGTATAGACAGGAATTAAACTACCAAGGGGCAGGCAGACTGCTCCTGTCAGTCAAACAGCTGGTGGACCTCCCCTGCAATGTCAGAAGAGCCCTTCTCCAAAAAGGGATCTGCAGATCGAAAATGAAGAAAATCATGACTGTCTGGAGTTTTAATAGCCAGAGCCACTTACACCTGCACTTTAAAGGAAGAATTTTCTTTTTTTTTTTTTTGCAGGTTGGCATTGAGCTTTCAGAAGGGGAATCCAAGGAGATTGCAACCTTCAGAGAGTGACAGCATTGTTGCACAATCAACTCCACCTCCACAAGCAGGTTTGTTCTGGACTGTCACTAAAAGCAAATGAAAAACTGACTTGGACTTTTCTGTTTCTAAACCATAGCCTCCACAAACATAATACATTGCTAAGTCCAAAAGTTAGAAATGGAAACAAAAATGGATCCAAAAAAAAAAAAAGGGAAAAAAAATGAGAGTACCCTAAACTGGCACAAAACTTGTTCATTTAATAAAAGTAGAAGCTATTATTGTACTCCAGCCTGCACTTCCTTCTCTTTCTCTGCTGCTGTAGGGGGAGCAGCAGCCAGGCAGCTTTGGCTCTAAGGATGCAAAGGTACAATACCTTTCCCTCTTCTTGCCATCATGAGTTTGGGTATCAGTTTCCTCAGGCCTATCTATCACATTGATGGAAAGGAGAAGGGCTCTTCCTGCAAAAGAACAGCATACCTTGAAGGATGTGGGGAGAGGTCTGCCTGGCCTTAGCAACAAACCTGAGAACCATTTTTCAGGAAAAAATGTACTCCAAAAAAATGTACTCCACCAAACAAAGCTGAACAGCAATGTCTATTACTGAGATTTTCCACAATTAATTTGCTTCCATTTTAAATAATTTCTTGATCAAATTACAATGCCTCTAGGTTCCCACAATCCCTTTCTGATGTCTATACTTGGACATGTTTCTTAAAAATGTATTCATATTTTGAAAACCTTTTTGAGCAAAACTAAGTAGAAAGAGACAAAAACCTGTGAAAATGTCTTATGAAATTGCTGATAAGAGATGCAGAAAACCACCAAAGCCCTTGTATGAACTGAGTCAGTACAGTCCAAAACACAGAGAATAAATGACCATTAAGAAATCTTACAAGTCCCTTTATGCACAAACCAGCAAAGATAATTAACTGTATAATTATGTGAGGGCAAAAGAGGGAGTGCAGTAATGCTTTAATGCTCGGAGCACAACAATGTAACTTGACAAAAGACAGCATTAAAATATGACTGTATTAGCATTTCTTCCACTTAGCCCTTTGTTTCTCCTTCAAAAAGCCAAGATGTAAGCACGTCTCACTTGCATATACAGGGCCCCCCGACCAAACATTTGCATTTGGAAAGGTTTTTATAAAAAAAAAAGGAAAAAATCCCTAGCATTTCATTGAGAGTATATATACATTACAGTAAGCCTTCACTTATAATAAAATATTTCTCAGAGAAACAAGACAATCCTTATTTCTTTACAGATGTTTCATAGTTGCATACAGAAAAGCTATGACAGTGCTGGGTAGCACAGAATTTTCATGCACAGATGGCTGGGTTTTTTTATTTTCTACTATACAATTCAGATGTTATTCTAAAGCACATTTAGATGTACATTTTCTTCTAAAAGACTCTTTATATTTCCTACTTTATACTTCATCCTACAAACTTGAAGAAACAGTTTACCATTACACTGTACTCAATAGCAATAGCATTAGTTTATAGTTTCATTCTGAATTACTTCATATTTTATACAACAAGTACTAAGCTTTCACTTGACTGGAAAGCTTTAGAATAAGTGTCTTGGAATCTCAGTTTCATTCAAATAAGAAAATTTCACTGAAGTACTCCAAAGAGGGTAAAGAGGAGCCTTTTATTTCTACTTTGAATAACTAAAGTGAAGAACAGAGCCAAAAGCTCAAAAGAGATCAACTCACATACCCTATTGACATATCATTCAAAAAGAAGCCACAGATCAGTTTTCCATTTTGATGAACTGGTTGTCATCTCAATAGTTCCAACAAAGTGTGAAGTTGACCCAAATGTATTTTATATAAATGTAATTTGAGATTTTTATAGTATGTAATACAAGATTAGATACCATATTCTGTACAAAGCTAACCTTACTTTCTAGTTCAATAAATATTTGGTATTTTGTTTAATTGCGTACAGAATTGTCTGCATGCATGTGTGCACGAAGAGAAACTGCTGAAATAAACTCAGTGTTAAAAGAGTATTTTATTGCGCAATTGCTGAAAGAATTTGACAGCGTAGCAGATCACCAGCTGTTATTAGTTGGTATCAGAGCCTAGCATCTTATTACTTTACAAGCTTAGTTCTCCCCCCTCCTTTTTTTTTTTTATTTATTAGCTCAGAACAAAAGTGCAAAACAGGAACATAACTTGGCCCATTTACAATTTTACATACAACTGGGGAGCAAACAAGACTGAGGTGTTGCACTCTCCAAGCACTGCTCACCATGCAAGTCTCCAGTCACAGGTTACTCTTGCACCTCTGAAAAGACAAAACTTGGGATTGTCAGCCCTTCTTGTGTGGTTTGAGATGAAGTCCCAGTAGTACACTGTGTTTTTTCTCAGGAACTTCCAAAATACTCTAGAGTAATTCCATGAGGACACACTTCTAGCTGAAAAAAGTATCATGTCCACATTCAGTGTAGTCCCCTTTTTACGTGGATAAAGCCATGACAAAATATGGCACTTTTTTTCTGTCCCATGTGAAATTACAAAGCTAGATTTCATACTTTACCAAAGCAATAAGAAAAAGCTTCAGTTTTTATCTGTGTCTATTTTCCCCTGCCTTTTTTTATCATCATCTCCCAGAAAAAAAGACCTGCACTAGCAGATGAGAGTTTGCTGGCCCAATTTTATTTCCATGTATCATCACTTTCTTTTCAGAAAGTTACAAGTAACTGACTGTAGGTATCCTTGTATTGCAGTAATGTTTAAAGGCCCCAAGCTATGCTGGACAGTTGTAAACATTTAATAAGTGAAAGTCCTTAGCATGAAAATACAACACAGTCTAATTAAAGCAGTAAGAGGTTGTAATAGGAAGACAAAAATGGTGAGGGTTGGCTATCTCAGAAGTGTCAGGAATACATTGAATATAGTAGATATCACTTATTTTTGTATTTATTACACATATCATTTTAATTTACGCTCTAAATTAAAGTTTAAAGAGCCACCATTGTTTTCATCTTTAAAAGTGTATTTTTACATTATATGTGGTGAGAACATGTATAAACTTGACAAATGTGAAATTATGAAAATTTGAGATTTAATGCTTTGTAATACATTTTTCTAACATCCTATATCTAAATAAAGTGAGGTCGATTTCCAATGATGCTCCTTTTAAGGGCCCACCTGTCCTTGTAATTGAAAGATTACATTTGAAATCAGATCACATAAAAGTGCCTGAAACCTCGAGTTTGAAAATACTAGCTTGAGATTGTCATGGACTTTAAACTGTAAACAAAAGAAACTGTTTCTTTTTGGTCAGTTCAGTGAAGTGGTGTCTTTGTAAAATGAAAGCATGTAGTAAGCAGCAATAACCTTTATACCTTCCAGTCAGGTCACAGTTTTAAGATATGGATCTAAGAAATTACCTCAATACTGAAAATCAGCTAACACACACTCTATAGATTTTCTCCTAGAGCTGACAACTGCTTTGCATATTAACATTACTGGGAAAAAAATTTAAAAAATCATATTTTCATATGGTGATGGAACAGTACAAGAGCTACAGAGACCTAGATGAAGTATTTGTAAGTATAGAAAAATTAAAATGTAGACAGCAGAACCCCAGAGACATTCTCCGCAGTTCTTAACATCAGTGAACAGCTGCCCTCAAATGGATAAAGCAGAGCACTGCAACATCTCAAAAGTCACCTTCTCAAATCAATCATAGTAACATAATAATCCTTTGAATATATTTCATAGTATACTCCCTAAATAATATCTGTAGTAAGCTCCACATAGGTGTTGCATACAGAAAGCACTATAATTTACATTATTATACACAAGCTTTATTATCCCTTGATATTCATGCTGGTCCTTGTTGGTCTAGAAAGACCAAGAATCACTCTGTCAGCAAAGCAAGGCACTCTATACTACACTAGTAACTACTCACCTTGCAACTATGGTCCCAAGTTTATTTATGTGAGGGATTTCTAATACCAATATACAAGTAGTTTTCAAATGACACATTGCACATTAGCCTGTTTTGTATGGGTAAACGAACAAGCCGTATCGATAAAACACACTGCTGTACAAAAATAACTGCAACTGTATTAGTGGTGCTGCACAGAAAAAAACCCTATTGCTCTAAACAGTCTCCATTCTATCCAAGTTTACCCAATAAAAAAATCCGCACATATAAGAAAAGATAATGACCTAGACTCCTGAAGAGGGTGTGGAGGGAATCAATGGGGATAATGATTTTGATCTTATGAGATCAAAATTTCCTAAAAAACGTATACTTGAATAGCATGCAAAAGGGGCGAACTACTAGTTTAAACATGCAAATTGATGGCTTTCTCTATAGTTCATGAAGAAACACCCAGGAGCAGACCTGTTGTAACACAAGCAACAGGAAGAACGAAGCCTGGTCCCAGGTTAATAATAAATGGCTCCTATGGTTTAGAGGAAGGAATAAATGTCGACTGAACTGTTTACATGATCATAGAAATACCTAATTCCACAAGAATTCAATTGTGTATTACCAGGTAATGGTCACTTCACAGACTTCCCCTTCTCTTCAGATGGACTAATAAGTCTCTCCCTTTCCTACCTACCCTCTAGTTATCTTGAAAACTTGTGTAATTTCTCTCTTTGCCAAAGTGGGTGCAAATTAGTCAAGAAATGCATAAGGTCTGGAAAGGATGACAGACAATGACGGGCAAATGTCTCAACTGCACAAGCTTTATTTTCTTTAGCAACAAAGCTTAAGAACACTGTAAAGAAGAACTCAGATTTTTTTAAACTCAGATTCACTCAAATGATAATTCCTGGCTATAAATTCTGGCTCTGAAATCATATCCAGGCATGGCCATTATAAACTACAGTGATGAAAAAAGTTTCTATCTAATATAATAGAGCTACCTTACAATTTTTGCCATGGAAGAGCAAGGAGGAACCGCAGCTTTTGTAACTGCTGATGGAAGATGGTACAACTTGTATGACATTCCTATATTGAAAAAGAAATTATAAAAGTCAAAAAAAACACAGATAAGGATGATGGCAAAGCTTCTGTCTGGCAAAACACTTCACTAGATAGCATTCCCAGTGGTCCACTAGTACAGACCAGGCAAGATACGAAACATCAAGTTTAGCAGCAAAGGGGAAATCATCAGATAAACTTACCTCCTAGACATTTTTCATGCCTATGTGCATGCTCATATCTGTTTAAGAATTCTGGCATGTAAGTGTGAGTTCACAGAGAAATAAAACGAGACTCAAACTTGACCTACTGCATTTTAATACTTTTGTATGGCACTTAACTACACCAGCCTTGCCTGCTTGGGAGCCCAGCGACAGGTCAGACTAACCCATAGCAAAGGTTCACTACTTTCAGTTTCTAATTGCAACCACCAATGGAAGTGAGTTTGTATGTCAGCCAGTTAAAAAACAACAGATCTCCACTGGATCTGTTCAATCCCACAGCTGATCTTTGCAGTTAAAAGGAAACAAAAGGGTTCACTGGAGACTTTAGTAGCAAAAAGAAGACTAGCACTTCCCTCCTCCTTGCTCTGGCCATTTTTTCCAAACTCTTCCTTAAACTAGCTATAAAATTTGTCAGGTTTGTGAGCTCTGAAATAACTCCGGTAAGTAGGATATCTGAAAATCCTCAACTTTTGTTGTTGCTAAGTTATTTTTCCACTACTGTAAACAGCTCACAAAGCAGCCAGATGCATGATCAGACGGCGTTTAGAAGTGGAGAGCAGTCAAGACCTCCATCTTTGGGCAACTAGATATCTCAACTTTTGAGATACTAGATCAGTTCCCTTTGTCCAATACTGGTCCCAAAGAGACATCAATACTAAAAGCTTCGTAGGCATCTCACCAAGTACTGAATTTCATCTCGAAAAGGTACATGCAGGTACTTGCAGCTCTGCCCTCAGTCACAACAGTACTAGTACAATAGAGCACTTGACTAATTACAAGGGACCATTTGCACAAGATAACTTTTTGTAAGGTCACGTGGAGGGTTTATGAAAACAACACAGACTGTCTGGTAAACTGCATATTGACAAGACTATATAATATCAATACTAATGATGTTATCATATCATTAAAAAAATACTTAACCATGAGCATCTAAAAAAATAATTCCTACCATATTTACACATCCCTGTAAGTGTATATAATCCCTTGAAACTAGAGGCCTCTATTATTTGGCTTTACTCCACAGCTCCCCTAACTTTATTACTTTATTTACTGTACCATGGGGTCTTGTTGTCATTGTCACTTTTTAAAAAAATGTTTTTAAAGCATGCATCTTCATTTCTTCATTAAATATTTCACAAAATATTCTAGGTATGCAACAGAAATCCAGCTGCATCTTCTAGCATTTTATAAATATTCCAGAAATGTCTGCCTCACTGGCTATAACATGACCTGTTGGATAAGCAACTTTAACTCTTCGGTCTAGTCAGAGTTGCAACAGCTGTTAAAAAGAATTGCTACAGCTGCTCTGCAGGAATTTATTTGCTGACTACTTATTTATGCTGTTGTTGCACCTTTAAATAAAGCTGAGACAAGAATTAAGAACTACAGCAACAGGTAGAGAAGTCATGCAATATTTAACGCTGGATTAAAATGCAAGTTAAATTCCCAGCTGAGGATCAGCTGGGGGAAGGGAAAGAGGGTGGGTTTTTTAGTAAGGAGGTTGCTTTTATGAAAAGGGAAAATATGAAACAAAAAAAAATAATTTTTCATACTGTAAAATTCAGCTTTTCTTATCACTGTATCACCTTTCCATGTAAAATGCAAGGCTTTAAATGAGAAATTCTCTATTTACATACCTACACATACAAAAACAAACAAGGCAGTACCAAAATATTTAAAACATGATTATCAGTTTCTGAGTAAGGTATAAAAAGCACTGCCAAAAATGATGTTTGGACTTAGACTCTTCTTTCTTTCTACATATTAAAAGGGAACAGGAAAAATCCCCAAAATATCAAATAAGCATTAAAATATTTCTGCCACTTAACATACCTAAGCAGTTTTTTTTCTTCTGTAGTTAAATTCTGTCCACATACCATATATTCAGCATTAAGACAAAAAAAACCAAAACAAACCACCAAACCTGACAACACAGTAACGCTCTCCAGATTAGTTATATTGCCTACCGACAAAATAAAAGGTTGAACAATGCAAAGTATGTTTGAAATAATACAGATATCAAGGTCTGTTTCGATTCAAGACTATTTTTCTTACTAGCACTGTAAAATACACATAAATACATAAATCTAACAAATGCAACAACTGATTGTTACAATGGTATTCATCCAATAGTACCAAATTAAGCTATATAATCCTTTTCAGCTGGTAACAGCATACTGCAAAGGGGTGTGAGGCTATTTATAAAGCTCAAGATATGTAAAGTAAAGAATGCCTAGACCACAGAAAAAAAGCAAGTAGTATGTGGAAGAGCTGGCACTCTTGATTGGTATGGTTGCCACCTTGATCTTTTACTTGTCTGTCCTTTTTTCCACCTTTTTTTTTTTTTTAAAGGAAGGGGCAGCCTTGCCTGTATTTTTATTTCACAAACACTGGCTTTCTCTGATTTGTTCAAATTTCACTCACGACTTAAAAGACTTGTAAGTATTTAACAGAATTGACATTTTGTGTATGGTCAACCAAATCCAGCTTTGAGTCCATTGGCAGTCTGATACTCTGACTTCAAACCCTGCCAACAAACAAAGGTAGTGCAGCAGCACGAAATTCTGACTGACACAGTGTAGAAAGAGCCAGAGTTTGTCAACAGCCTGCCCTCCAAAACAGATACACATGCATACCTGTAAATAATGTGTTGCATACTTGCTCTAGGGCATGGAATACTAGTGGTTTACATCAAAGCCAGACATTGTGTGGAAGGGTGAGTGCCTCTGGGTACCAACTGAAGGTGTCCTTGCTTTGGATGAAGTCCAGTCTAAAGTGGAGGGACAACACTATTACACTTGGCAAGAACAAATGATCTATATTGAACGATTTTATGTCTGATTTCTTCCATTTGGCCACGTCACTTCCAGTTTCTTAACTTCATTTTTACATATTCATTTTAATTAAGTCAATTGCTTTTTGTGTGTTTTAGAAAATCTGACCCAGGGATCACAGCTGAAGGAATTAGGACCTTGGCAAAAAGTATTTATTATTTGTTGTCTTTTAATTTTTTTTAGTACCCAATATATTGGGGTCAATAATGATCACGGTAGCTGCTATCCTTAAGGGACACTCCGTAATTTGAGAAGAACAAAAGGTCTCCTCTTCTAAACATTGACTGGAAAAGAATGTGATTTGCAATTTGCACTTACAGGAAATTTTGCTAATACTTGAATAGTAACAACTTTTGATGATGAATAAGGCAGGATTTATCCCTGCTGGCAATCTGTGGTGGCAATAAGTACACTTTCCACTTCACCAGAGGCACCAGGGATTGAACAAATGTATTAAGATATTATAAACATTAACTGAGTAATATGTCATGACACAGATGAAAAGCATAGCCACTGTCTTCCAAGACTGAATTACACTGAATATTACTAAAATTCACAATTTGCTCCTTTCATACTACGCAATGTATGCTCAGGTAATAAAGTCAGTAGAAAACATGAGCTTATAGTAAGAAAAAAATCAAAAGAAGTAAGGTTTTATGAAGAAGTAGTTAGTTTGGACCACCTTGACTTGGGATAGAAATCTCTGCACTTCCTTAATATTTGTGTCCTTGTCAGATCCTCTCCCTCTTCCCAATTCTTGTTGTTACAAACTAAGGAAACAAAATTTAAAATTAGCAATAGTAGGAGAAAGGAGAAATAATACAGAAGAAATGCTCAACAGCAATGCTTTTCTCTTGTATTTCAGGAATTATTATCAAGACACCTATCTATTTACAAGAACTCATAACTTTAACCTTTAAAATCTCGATACCAATTAACTATATGTAACATTACATCAAAAGTTGTACCGTACAGACTCAATGCACGCAAAGTTTTTTTAACATAAAGCCCATTTTACAGTAATTTGGTGAATTCCTGAACTTGTTGGGCCAGGAGAGAATGGAGAGAACTCTCACAAATTTTGCATGAAGTTAGAGTTTAAACAGCACCTTCATTAACCACATTACTGAAAAGAAGGGAGAAGATGCTTCTGACAAAACAAACCGTTCATAGAAACACGGGTTCTAGGTTTCACAGGGATTTTTCTAATAGAAACTTCACCAATAAACAAGACTGTAAAACATTCACACGCAACCTAAACAAACCACAATGGCTGATCAATGAGTCTACGCAAAATGCATATTATATCTTTACTACACAAGCACAGCTTCACGCACAGATCAAACACCATTTACTAGCAAAGAAGGACAGTTCATGTGTCAAAAATCATCCTTTGTCAATGCACGTTAGATGCTGTCTGTTCAAACATTTATTTTAAGCATTCTGCCTGTTCAGAAATCATTAAATTAGCATAAAAATTCACATTGTCCAGTTTTTCTCCTTATACTCAAGAATTTGTAAAGGTATGTAAATGACCTCACTGTGCACAGTTTGCTGAACAGCACCATGTTCTGCAGACGATGACAAGTCTCCTACAGAAATAAAGGACATACTGCTATTTTGCAGATTACAGTGAGTAAGAAATGCATCAGGAAAAAATGTTAGTCCAGCAGCTGCTGTTAAATGTAGTTCTGGTCCTCAGGTCACCTTCTGTTCCTCCGGCCCCCTAAGCTAATTTCAGATCTCATAATTTTATAAGTATAAACGTCAGAAAATGCAGAAATTTCCTAATCATAACTCGTATTTCTTAACCATATACTTCAAATTCACAGCCAAAAGAATATTTAACAACAACCATTTGGGAAGGGCGGCGTAAACCAAACTGAAAACTAACTCACCATCAAAAGTTTTCCTTTTCTCCACACTTGGATTCACCACTTGCATTAAGTTTTGTAACTAGTAATACCAACTTCAGTTAAGCTCCAAAAAGAGAAGCAGCTTAAAACAGACTCTCAGAGCAACAGTGTCCAACGATAAACACTCAAGTAAATAGAGCTGTATCACTACAGACTGGAGATATTTGGGCTAACGATCGCCATCAGGCAACAGTATGTGCCACAGAGTCAAGAACAACACAAGGAACAAATTCATATATTTAGGTGGGGCAGAGCTCCCAAATGTATTTGTTAGACAAGCCGTATATCCAATGGAGTAAGCACACTGAAGGGATTCTGAAGCACGTTTTCATGATTTCTACTTCGTAATGTTTTTGTCATACAATTGGTGAGTTGAAATAGCATTACTGCAATTTTTATCTCTTTTTCTTAAAAAAAAAAAAAAAGCACACTCATTTTCGTTTTGAGAACAAGGATGCAGAGCAAAAACCACGTAGGTGCCTAACCAACACTAACTTCAAAGCCTACAAAAACACATGCGACAACAAGACATGCTTCAGGTAGTTATCCTGAAGGCATCAATTTAATTTATTCTACATAAAGTAAACTGATACAGCAGTTTGAGTAGCATGGGCAAGAACCTTTCCAATATTTACCTTTAGGGAGCAGCGCAGAAGCCAAGCAACCAAAGGACAATTCAAATATTTTACTCTGTTTATGGCCCCCCCTGCCTGAGGTGGCCGGCATCTTTTCTGCTTTAGGGTACTGCCATAAATATACCTGTGAACAACCAACCAATACAGCTACAGAAGAATTACACATATGTTCAGGAGAAACTACTGGATGTGTGTGGTAAGAACCACCAGGAGATGGAAGGTGTACACCGAGATGTGGGCTTCACTGCAAAGGAGGTGCAATGTATATTGACAAATACCTCTACAGAGAGAACTGGCACAATACAAAGCTCTGTAGGTTTATTTTCCAGTGTGGGTAGTTGATGTAAATCCCTTGACTGGAGTTTAAAGACTGGCCTCAATTATTGGCACAGAAGTAGAAAATTGCTTTTATCTTACTCAGCTAGGACTTCAGTCTAGTAAGCAATCTCTGTAACAAGAAACTAAATCAGCACTACCTATTTCCACATTAAAAAAAATTAAAAAATGCATCTTTCTGCAGTGAAAGGAAAATAGAAAATCAATTAAAACCTACTTATTAATATATAGAATTATAATAAAAATATATAATTATATATAATATAAATATATCTAGAATATATATAAAATAGAAATCTATATAAAATATATAGAATTATAATAAAAATAGAATTTTGTAGTTCAAACTATGATACAAACTGTCAGAATCAATGTTTTCTGTTAAAGTACTTCACAGGCACTAAGATTCTTGATTTTGCTCTCTAGACACACTTACTTCACAAATTATGTATTATCACTGTCCTTTCATTCTGCTGTAATATTTGTAAAAATCATACTGAAAAGTGGTAAGACACCCTTCATACAGAAAAAAAAAAAAACAACAGAATTTATTACAGAATAAATCCCTGTAATTTGACTGCACCATTTTAATATAACAGTCAAATTTAATTACTAAATATTTCAAGAACTTTGCATGAGAAAGCTGAACTAGATAACCAAGTTCTTAGATAAGCAACAAACTCTGTGAGGAGTAATCACATTACTCATACACTAGAGCCCACGTATCTACTAGCAAGCTTCAAGATACACCTACAAAGAAGGGAAAATTAGCAGAGCAGCAATAATTTAACATCAGTTTTAAGTGCAAGTGAAGGTGTAGGGACAATTCTACTTAGAAAGACTACAGCTAAACCTCTTCACGCCTTGGGCAGCAAATGAAACCATAACAACACAGCCAAGTAAAAACACAGCAAGTAAGTAGTACTTTTCAAACAAAGCATTGGTATTTGTAGTAAAGCATGCTGCAGGTTAGTACTGATGAGGAAGAACCTTGCTATCTACAGAGAAATGGAAAATCTGCATTCCTTCCATGGATGCTTTAATATTTAACAAACAACATCTTAATGACAGTTGTATAACCTTTCCAAATGATCCTGCATGCTTGGAATCATTAGCACTAAACTGTGGAGTATATAAATGAGAAATAAATCAAAGGTTAAAACTGTTGATTTATATTTATTTTCAAGTATGAATATTTCTAATGTTATTACCGTCCATTGCAAAATAAGGCTCTGTACCGGAAAAGTAAAAAGAAAATATATTTTTAAAACAGCAGAACTAGCTTGAAAAAACTAAACTGTCACGGTAATGCAAAAGTAACTATGAGTGGCAGTTCTAAATCACAGAATGAATCATAGAGCGGTTGAAGGCCCCTCTGGAGATCATCTAGTCCAATTCTCTGCTAAAGCAGATTCACGTGGAGTAGGTTGCATAGTATCATGTGCAGTAGGGTTTTGAATATCCCCAAATAAGGAGACTCTACAAACTCTCTGGGCAGCCTGTTCCAGTGCTCTGTCACCCTCAAAGAAAGAAGTTTTTCCTCATATTCAGATGGAACTTCCTGTGTTTCAGTTTCTGCTCATTCCCCTTATCCTGCCACATCTCTTCTCAAGGCTGAAAAGGCCCAGCTCCCTCAGCCTTTCACCTAAGAGAGATGCCCCAGTCCCTTCATCCTTTTTGTAGCCCTCCACTGGATCCACTCCAGGAGTTCCATGTCTCTCTTGTACCGAGAAGACCAGCACTGGACACAAAACTCCAGATGAGGCTTCACTAGGGCTGAGTAGCAGGACAGGATCACCTCCCGTGACCTGCTGGCAATGTTCTTCCTAATGCACCCCAGGATACCACTGGCCTCTTGGTCAGCTTGCTGGCTCATGGATAGCTTATAGTCCACGAGGACCCCAGGTCCTTCCACAAAGCTTCTTTCCAGCAGCCTGTACTGGTGCAGGGGGTTCTTCTTCCCCAGGTGCAGGACCCTGCATTTGCCTTTGTTGAACTTTGTTAGATTCCTCTCTGCCCAACTCTCCAGCCTGTCCAGGTCCTTCTGAATGGCAGCACAGCCTCCTGCTGTATCAGCCACACCTCCCGCTTTGGTATCCTCAGCAAACTTCCGGAGGGTGCACTCTCTCCCTTCATCCAGTCACTGATGAATAAGTTGAATAAGACTAAATAAATGTAAAGACCATTTACTGTTCATCCTACATCATTTACTTATCTTAAATCATTGCACTCTAGTGCTGCAGTTCAGAATAACCAAGGGAGGAGAAAATTTTCCAGTTGCTAAGCTTTAAAAGAGAGTGATGTGAAAGAAATTTCAATTAAAAAGAAGAATCCTAGGAAGAAGCAAGATGAAAAAAAATTGAAGTGCCAATGCTTTTGTGGAGGTTTTCGCCCTTTTTTTTTTTTTTAAACAATCAGAGCAATTCTTAACACATAGCCTTTCTGACACAGCTTTAGGCAAATTTATCACTTAGCTTAAAACCCTTTAAAGCATTAACTGTTTGGCAGTTCTGGAGATGAAAGGCATGAAGAATCTACATACCTTACACATGATCCCCACAAAAAATACAGATGAAAGTTTTGTAGTATGAAGTTTTTCTCTTTCTCCTGAGAAAGTACTCAGAACAGAGTGCTATACATTGCATTCTCATCACACAAGCCAAGTTTAATACTTATTCTTTTAAAGAAAATATTCCTGCATCATTTTCTATACTGGAAACAGATTTCTTGACAAATAAACAGTCCTGAGACCACCTGTTCCAGTTATATTTATTCCCTACACTTAAAAAACATGCTTCAGGCTTTTTGCTGCAGGACCAAGGAAAACCTTTGCAAAGGAATACTGCGTAAGTCTGCATGGAGATACAGTAAAGCAATAGCAGCCCCCTCTGCTGCTCAGAGGAGAAAAATATTAACACACACTTACAGACCACCTCCACCTACAAACAGTATTGCAACCTTCTCTCAATTGCATGTACTGCCTGTACAAAAAAATCTGCTTCCAAGGATCAGTAGTTCTATAACCATCCTTAATTTCCCCCTATCCCTAGCTTCTAGTCTATTAATAATGCTGACAATAACTGCAAACTTCTATATGAGAGTCCCTTTTCACTTCATATATGCATAAACTGCCGAGGGCAATCTTAGGTTTCCTCGGTTTGAAAAATTAATGCAATCCTTCCACACAAATCCCAAAACCACTGAAAAATAAATCCTTTATATTCCTGTGGCTCTGCATAGTAGCTTAGACCAAGCACCTTGCAGCAAAAAATTCTATTCCAGTCTGTATTATTTAAGAGCTCAAAGCTATGTACGTGAGCGTGGCTTTAGATTCATTTCAGAACTGGAGAGATGGGTATTTAAGCTCCTAGGGACAGGTTTTTCTGTAGTACATCCTCTTCCAGCTGCACCAAAGTCAACACAGCTATCTGTTGTGTCTTTCCTCCCCTGCTCTCCAGGGTCAATAAACAACCAAGAAAAGGCAGTCTTAGCATAGGACCAATACTCACACATGTGCTCCCAGTGACTTACAGCCAAACAGATAGTGTGCTCAGAATCGGAGGATGCAGTAATCAAAGTACTGTGGCTTTACAAGAGAATTAAGCTGATTCTCAGCCTTTACCGTTGTTACATGTAATGTACGTTATGCACAAACACACCTATTAAAAAAATCATCTTACTGCCTTTAGTGATGAAGCAAATGTCAGATACGGCAACTGTTGAAAGGGAATAAAAGTGTTTTCTGTGGTTGTAGATCCAACTGTACAAGAATTTTTCAACTTCATTTTAGCTAATCTGTTTTCTGATTCCTTGGAAGCTCTAGTAGCCAACAAAACAATCACCATCACAGCATCCAGTCATGCACCAAGCAAACCTGTATCTGAAGTGGATACTAATTTGTGAAGTTATTGGATGGTTCTGCATGCAGAATGCCTGACCCCTTACGAGAAGTCACAGTCCAAACAGTTAATACACAAATAGCAAATTAGGGTATATGAATGTGAAGTGTTTTATGACCGCTTCAGCAGAAGAATAGGAAATAAATGTTTACGTAAGAGGGCGTTGTTGCAACGACTCTTGTTGAACAGTGCCTGTTGTCCAGAAGGATTAAGCATCTTCCATTAACAGGTTCAAACACTCCTTCAGACATTCCTCCAGACAAGGAGAAGAGACAAATGTGCTTCCTGAAATCCCAAACAAGAAAAATGGCTATGCACCTGCCAACAATCTTCCTGCTCCACCTAGTTATAGGATTTTAAAATTCAGGCCCCTATATAATACATTTCACACCTCCTAGTCTGATATTAAGTAGCTATTTTGCCTAACTATGAAATCTGTGACAATATTTGCTAGAAATAATGCAACTAACACTTCCCATAAATTCATGGGTCTATAATTGGTAAAATTTTTTTTTAAAGTGGTTGTATCCTAACTGAGGTGACTGCAACATTAGACACATTTAACATTAAAAGTGTTATGTAATGTTGGATTTTGGATAAAGAAAAACTAATAGAACAAAGTTAAATTCATGGGAGCTTGGGTATAAGTGATCATGACTTTTTTCCCCCTTCCACAAAATATGTTAAACCCAAATCAAAGCTGAATGAACCTGGAAATTATCCTAACTGTTCAGAAACAAATTCTAAGATAATCAAGAAGCCAGTACTCCTCTAAATGAGAAAAGTTCGCAGCAGTTCGAGAAAACCAACCGATCTAGATGGGAACTGAAAACCTCAATTAAAACCAAAATATTTAAGTATACTGAAGTCATAAACATTTAAAAACTACAGAACTGGTAGTTACAGGAATAGTTAAGCAAACAAAAAGGCAAAAAGATTATATATATGTTGTGATAAAAAATATTTTTACGAATTAGATCAAAATATTTCAGAAATCTCAAATAAACCTAACGATTTATAGAAAAAAAAGTCTTAGAAAAGGAAACAAGAGTACAACGTGGATAACCATAGGCTGAAACCCAGAAATCAATTCAAGAGAAAATAATGCAATGTTTGACATAAAATAGGATTAACAGCATTGATGACATTTCTTCCACAAAACCATCTCAGTTATCACCTATGTCATAAATACCAATTTTGATAAACATAAAATATATCTGCTAATACCACAATTTCAAGAGTTTGAACACAGGCAGACAAACAATTTAAATCTAAAATGAGCAAGAGTGTTAATTTACACGAGCTATTTCACAGTGACGGCAACTACCAGTCATACATTCTTGTCCTTGCATTGCAACAGAATCGCACATGTATAAGAGGGATAAAAGTATTTAAGTGCAGTTGCTATGAAATATGGAATGCACTAGAGGTGTTTTGTTTGCTTATGTTATGGTTACCCAACAGAACCCAATTAATACAAAGTCATCACAGAGCACTGGAAACGGATGCCACAAATACGATGCAATCAGTGAAGAACCAGCACCAAGAACATGTTTCTGTAAGACTCCTGTATATATTTACTTTGCCCTCTTGTGTTATTTAACATTTTTGAAACAGATATGACAACATTTGATAGGACAATGATCAACTGGATTAAAAATTAACAAATAATAAAGGATCTGAGATTGAGAAAACTCTGGTCAGTTTAATACAACTGAGTGCCAATTCTCATGTGTAGGTACAAAGGACACAGGCCAACCTTACAGAACAGAAAGCTCTCTGAAAAAGGCTTGCATCATGTTAGACAAATCAGTCAAATGTGAAATCTCAATGCATGGAAAAATGTGATATATAAATGGGTAAATATATTGCATAAACAAAGTTTAACTATTGGTGCAGTTACCACTGAGTTTTAATCTCAGTTCTGATATCATAGAATCCCTTAGGTTGGAAAAGACCTCTAACATCAAGTCCAACCAGTAACCTAACACTACCAAGTCCAACACTAAACCATGACCCTAAGTGGTACATTCGGGATAATAACTCAACCACTTTCCTGGGAAGTCAATTCCAGTGTTTGACAACCCTTTCCCTGAAGAAATGTTTCTTAATATCCAATCTAAACCTGCCCTAGTGCAACTTGAGGCCATTTCCTCTTGTCCTGTCACTTGTTACCAGGGGGAAGAGACCAACCTGCATCAGACTACTGCCTCCTTTCAGAACCTGTAGAGAGCAATAAGGTCCTCCCTGAGCCTTCTTTTTCTTCAGGCTAAACAACCCCAGCTCCCTCAGCCACTCCTCGTAAGACTTGCACTTGAGACCCTTCACCAGCTCCGTTGCCCTTCTCTGGATACACTCCAGCACCTCAATGTCCTTCTTGTAATGAGGGACCCAAAACTGAGCACAGGATTTGAGGTGTGGCCTCAACAGTGCCAAGTACAGTGGACAATTACTGTACTGGTCCTGCTGACCACACTATCGCTGATGCAGTCCAGGATGCCGTTGGCCTTCTTGGCCAGCTGGGCACACTGCTGGCTCATGTTCTCCAGCTGGCAAGCAGCACCTCCAGGTCCTTTTCCACTGAGCAGCTTTCCAGCCACTCTGCCCTCAGACTGTGGCACTGTATGTGGATGATGTGAGCCAAGAGCAGGATCCAGCACCTGGCCTTGTTGAACCTCGTACAACTGGCCTCAGCCCATGGACCCAGCTTGTCCAGATCCCTCTATAAAGCCTTCCTGCCCTCCAGCAGATCAACACTCCCACTTAGCTTGATATCATCTGCAAACTGACTGAGGGTACACTCGATCCCTCATCCAGATCGTTGATCAAGATATAAAGATATTTACAATTCAAGATGAGTGTTCTCCAATCAGAGAGAGTCTTCAGGAATAAACAGGAATCATAACAGGAACAAAAAATAGAAAAAATATGCCAAATGGACACAGTGTCCTTATTATTTACATTTAAGAGACCTTTCAGGGAAGACCTTGATTGCTTTATGTATGTCGGGGAAAAAAAATCACATTTGTTAAACAGCTCTTCAATACAACATAAAAATAATAACATTGTACCAGTCAAAAAATGATAACAGGAAGAAAGCAGAGGAGAGGGAAGGTGCAGAAGTTTAAACACTGGCAATAACAAATAAACTATTAACCTAGGCATGAGATAGATTTGCCTTGCTGGACAGTTTCCTGTTTTGAAACAGTGACATTTTCTAAAAATATAAATCAATATAGAGCAGCCTAACGTTTTATGCAGGAAATCAGAACAGGTAACCACAAGGATCCTTCTGGATTCCTGGGGTTTGCTGGTGAATGCAATGAAGACTCTCATGAACCACTGGCCTTCTCATTTCAAGTGCATTCGTCCTTGTCATAACATTTTCACAACATGACAGCAGCAATTATCTCGGTTATTTGCACAGAGAGGTATTATGAGGAAAATATTTTTGTATAATTTTATATATACTATATAAACATTACAGTAAAGGTATCTATAAAACATGTTTTTATATAAATACATGGGTCTTGTGCCTCTAATTATGTTTATCAGGTAAAACACAGAGAGCTTGCTGCTGCCAAGTGGAAGCTCAGGTGACAGGCAGCAAACTCAAGCAGGGTGCGTTGTGGTGTTATGCAGGAAATGAACATTTCCTTCCTTAACCACACAGGATTCGGCAGGCCAACAAGCAAAACAAAAAGGTCAGAGAGAAACTTTACTCAGTAGTTTATGAGGAAAGTAATAAAAAACTAGAAGGAAAAAGAGCAAAGATATCCAAACATTAAGATGAGCTGCGCAACGACACCTATCTACAGCAGTAGCAGTTGCTATTGGTATCTCTTATTATTGGGTAGCGGTGAAAGTGTTTTCCTCATATATACAAGCAGACCAAACTGTGTTGCAATAGGAATGCATCCTTCTGAGGAGCCAGGTTTACATCTGACACACAACCATCAAATAGGGAATTCAGCCATCACTGCCCATAGTGGTGGTGCAAAGCAAGTTTCATAGAGCACAGCACACAGCAAGGTAATTTAGCCAGAGTTCACAGAATGTACTAGAACACATATGATGAGAAACATATCTGAAAAGCTAAAAATAAGTCTACCAGGTCTGAATCTCCTAGGATGAGTCTAATCTTCAACAGGTAGAACCAGAAATCACCTGTAAATACAGCTGATGAGTCTACTAATACTCCTTTTTTCTTGTCAAAAGTAGCATATTAATTAGTTGCGCTTATTCTTCTCTGGTAATTGATTCATGCTTGCACAGATATATTTCCATAAGATTTTTTTATCACAGAATGTGTTCCTGTGGTTAAATGTCAGTTTATTAATGAATTGGCAACATTAATGTTGCATTATCAGTCTTACTGTGTAACCATGACCTAGAGCAGTGCCAGCTCAAGCAGCTTTCTAACCGATGCTGATCCTTCAGGTACACAGCTGAAACTACCTAAAACAGAGCTGCGCCATGAATCAAGAACAATTCCTAAATACGGTTTGCTACCCGGCTCCCCAACAATCCTTGCAGAAGCACAGCCTGGAGACAGAGCACAGACAAAAATGACCAGCACTGCATCAAAACAATACGCAGAGCAACTATCAGGCCACATAGAAATTGTGCATTTGTACAAATATCTTTCAGAGGGCTTCCTTCAGGTTAAACCAGCTTGTTTCAGTTTGTGTTAAATACAGATTAAAAAAAAGAAAGAAAAACCCTACATCCATCATTGAAGACAATAAAAAAAAGCTTCAGAACAGACCACCACGGAAAATTATGCTCTGCTCTGTCTGTATGTAATTTGAGTACAGTTGTTTACAAAGCACTTAACAAAGTTTCCAATTCAGAGACTTAAAAATATATTTTTGAGCGTAAGAATTTCCTACATTAAATATTGTCCATACAGGATGCGAGTTGTTGTCAATAAGTCATACTAAATACAAGAAAACAACACATTGAAATAAAAACAATAATTTCAGTTGTAAAAAGCTAATTCAATGATATGAAATATGACAGTATTTCACTCCAAATTAGAAAGCACATACTTCAGTACCTTGAAGAGTAGAATTATAGATATAAAATTATACAATTTATTAAAAACTCACACAAAAACATTACGACTTGTCAAAAATCAGAGATGTTAGCTTTGATCTTTAAACATTCAAGTAAATTACATACTAATGCTATTAACAAAAACATATTGCTGCAGATCCCAGAAGCAAAAGTTCAGCCTATTTACCTGTTCAGGTGCCTCTTCAAATCTGATTATGCATCTCTATATGTTAATGCTTAGGCTCAACCTGTTAACTTACAGTAGCTGAGGGGGGTTTTTGTTATTTTGTTTTATTTTACATCAGGTTTTAATCATTTTAAGTAAAATTTAAAAATTTGAGGGGGTTTTGTTTTTTGAATGGTGAGAGGAGTCTAGGCGTTCTATTACCAATTAATGATTAATCAAAAGAAATTAGTACATAGGCTTAGGAACAACATTCTTCCAGAAGCACACTGGCCTGCTCCTCTTTCTTATTAAAAAGTATCACTGCTTTCATTATTCTTTCAGTTTTTGCTGCTGCTGAGTTAATGGAATTCCTCCTTCCTGAAGAATTTGGAAGTTATAGCAAACTAGTAATGTACGCTGCAGCCAATACACCAAAACCTTTTACTTCAACGTAAAATGTTAGATTAGATAAGTAGAAACAAAAATACGAAAGTTAATTTCCAGATTCCTATTGCAAATCACAAGTTCTCAACAATCAGCTGACAATTTACAAGGTCCTCACAAGCAGACATGATGTAACTTAATGACTGCCTAACACACTTTTTTTAACGTGTATTCTGTCCACAAACTCACTAGAACCTGGCCGGAAGGAAAAATTTTCTGTTTCACAGTTTTCCAACCTCTTTTTCCATTACAATGTTTTCATTTAAATGAACCAGATCTTCTCAGAGAATGTCTCATATGTATGATTTCTTACCTTCCTTCTTGCCTGCTTGGAGAAGGAAAATACCATAAAAAAATGCCAGGAGGGTCTTATGTAAAAATATTTATAAAGAAACACCTTGGTCTTCTGAATACAGTCATCAAGAGTTCTATTCCTTAAAATGCATAGGAGTATTTACATCAAATGCACACAAATAATTTGATTACTAACCAGTTAAAACAGCCTTGTTTTTGTGGACTGCATAAAGGCTTCATCATAATCTCTTTGGAAGTAAAATCTTTGTTTCATTGTAAAACTTTAATTTATCTTAAATATGCAAATTTTTTTCCAAAATCTGAAGTTAACGAGGATGAAGAACACAAAAAAATGTAGGTTCTCACCTTTGTCTTCATGTAGAATGGCGATGACTGGTGAATGGGCAAGTCCATGAGGCTATTGGAATTTGTGACACTGTTACTGTTTGCATGTTCATCTTCTCTACTGCTGTCATCAGACTGATCAAAATCATCACTCTCCTGATCCATTTCCTCCTCCTCTTCCACCTCCTCCTCTTGATCACCAGTATGTTCATCATCATCATCTTCTTGATTACAAGTGGATTCCTCATCCACTGTAATAAGTCTATTATTATTTTCTTCTAACTGTTCCTGCTGAGACTCATGCCTGTCATCAAATCCAGGTTCTTCTCCTCCTATCTCCCCATTCCTCCCAATGTGCTGCTCCTCTTGTTGTCGTCTTTGCTGCTGCTCCTCCTCTTCTACGACCCGATTCATCTGCTCCTCATCTACTTGGCTTGAGGAAGCGTTACCTCGAAGAGATCCACCAGTTCGTCGCCTCTTGCTGCCCACAGAGAGCAGTTCTTGATTCATTTCCAAAAGCCAGCTTGCTACTTCTTGGACCTTGGCTAGGCTATCTGAAGATGCAAATGCTTTCACATTCTAAAGAGATAAGAAAAAGTGAATAATTAAAAAAGTTAGTTTTTTAATTAGATAAAGCAGTAAAAACCTACTTCATTGTATTATTCCTGACAACTTCAAATTCTAGGAAACAAGGAATAATTTCTACTTGACACACAACTAGAAAAACCCAAACAAACTGCAGGCAACTTTCTAGCAAAAGAATTATTTCTTCTGTCAAACACTCTAATCATGATCTCTGTAAGCACCAGATTCTGCAAAATTCAGAGGAACTACTTGCCCTCCTAGAGAATCCACAAGAACCATTAGCATTCATGTTAACAAAAGATCCAAGTATGTGAAATTACTTCCTAATTGGACACAGATAATTTACAATGGCATTTATTTTCCTTCTCGTTTGATTACAGACTTTATATATTATCCACAAGTGAACTGGTTTTGGGCTTATGCTTTAAGAGCAGGCATATTTTCAGGTATAATTGAAAGTTTCATTTCTTGTCACTCTAATTTTCTTTCAGATAAATAAAAAAAGAGAACATCAACTAAAGAATACAGCCTTATTACTGCCAGTTTTTAAGTTGGCCACAGAGATGCCCAGTGGTCAAAAGCGGACATCACTAAGCAGCCCATGTGGCCCAGAAATGGAACACACCTCACCTGGAAAAAAAAATCACTGTTAGCAGTAAAACTCAAAGAAGCTACAATAATTGTTAAATGAGACTCTGAGAAGTTACAAAGAGGCCAAATTTAGGTGCATATTAATAGAAACTGAAAAATACTAATGCAATTTCCAAATTATCCATACACGCAGCTACACATGTTCATCCAAGCAATATATAAGAACAGAGGAATATAACATAGACTAATCAGTTCTTAAATTTAGTATTAGATTTCCAGCTATATGTATTCAGCCTTTGAGGCTGGTGGATCCAGACTGCACTTTCCCCAGATTCAAGCAATGTGTTGAGTAGGTGAAGTTGGACATGAACTCAACAAGTAACCAGATTCACTGTGCATACACAAGCTGTACATGAAAAAGTGTGCAAAGAGAAAACAAGTAGCTTTGTCATCGTGTGTAGAGCCAACTCTGCTACAGGACAGTTGTAAAACATTCACCTTATTGGTAAGTAGGGAAGAAAGTATCAGAAAACACAGCTCTATGGAATTTTTCAGTGTCTTGTACTACAGAAGCCACAGAAACACATTTACAGAGGTTTTTCAAGTCTTGCTCTGAGGAGGATTCATAGATGGAATTTTGTACCTCTCTGCACCTGTCTTCCTCAGGGAAACATTACTTACATCCCAAAGACGTGGTTCTCAAGTTTCCACATATCTACCCAGATGATGATTCCCCCAAATAAAACCTTATAAGGTCAAAAGCTGAAATACTGTGTCCAAAGAAAGCATCCACTAGTGATGAGCTCCAATCCACGAATGAGAAGCTGATACTAAGAGACAATTAAGTTCCATACATTCAATGGAATGTGCTGACTCTTATTTTCACCAGTGGGAAAAAAAGCACTAGGACACTTGGGACACATGACCCAAACCAAAAGCTAATGTCTCTATTCTTATGTTCAAGAGGCATCTAACACGAATGTGTTTAATTTTCTATATGCAGTGAGTAGCACTTGAGAAAGATGCCCCAAAGAGTATGCTGTAAGAGAAATGTTTTCACTTAACATTTTTCCCCAAAGCCCAGAAACCTTAGCATATTGGAGTGATGTTTAATAACAACATTTCGTCAAATGTCAAATTCAGCTGCATATATAATCTGACATTAATACAACCTATTTATCAGACTTGTGACACAGTTTAAACATTATGAACAAGACAACACTACAATCTTCTTTTCTCATGAAAAGAGAAAAGTCTTGGAAATTTTGAAGCATAAAGTATAAAAATCAGTAATTAAAAAGTAAAAAAAAAAGAGATTGAACAAGAGGCTTACATTGTCACAATCTAGCGATTTTAGCTTCCACCACAAATGATTCTCTAAGTAGCCATGAATGAAGCTTAAAAGTTTTAATTGCATTTTTTCAGTATCAGCAGCATTATATATGCACCAATTATTGGTTTAGGATGTACTTGACAAAACTGCAAATGCTGCATTTGTTTCAATAATTTAATACATACTTTCAGTTTGTATCTGTAAGCAACAAACATAAGAGGTCAGCAGTGAAACACTTAAGTAATCAAATGCAAGAATCTGCTAAATGTTTGAGTGACAAAAATATCACTGTTGTTACTCTTATACTCAAATGAAATTCCAGCCAATTAAAAAAAATGAACGTACACTGGTACTATTGTATATTTTTATAATTGTTCCTACATTTTTGAGTGACCATCAAGTCATGAAATTAGCTTCAGTCATAAGTGGTTTCCATTTACTCTGCATTTGCATGAATTAACTCAACTTGGTTTTTCAAGAAACCTGTAAAAATACATTATCAAAATTTAATTACAAGCAGTGCTACATCAGAAATCATCAGTATGCAGAGAGGTGATGCATTTGCTAAAGAACAGATGGATGCACATTATCTGAGAGATTTAAAACATTAAAGCTGCCTTCTGTCATGTAAGTGCTTTCAGAACTAACTACTGCCAGCTAATACACAAGATACAATCATTTCCATATATAAGGTAGATAAGGAATAAGATAGGATTATTATTATTTTGCAGGAAGAAGTGTATTTACAAATTAACTTCCAGAGAACTGAAATGCTGTGTTTTCAGCTACAGTGCCTCCTTCATTTACATGGTCAGAGACCAAAATGACTCAAATCAGCTAAATCCCAGCAGATCCACTGAGGAAGGCTGTTGTTTTTCCTACCTGCCTCAGACCTTAAAGAAATTTTTTTTAGACAGACACCTAAACATTGCAGTGCAGTGGTAAGGCTTTGCATAAATATGCAAAACTCATTAAACTTGGTCAATGAGTTTTACTTGGCAATTCCCAAGTAAGCTTCTTAGCACTTGCAGCTAGTTGTAGGGGAAAGCAAAAGGCAAGAAATCCCTAAGGAAAATGTAAGTCCTCAGACTGGTCGAACTGCTAACTCAAGCGCTGATGAATGCATCTCTCACCTCTGTTGAAGACTGAATGCACCCCACACCTACACCGAATATTAAATGCTGCTTAACCAGAATTCTTCATCTTTATCCATTAAATTTTCACAGGAGATAGATTACAAAAATAAACATGAACAAAAGTTGCTCAAAACCACCTGCAAAAAATGCCAATCCACACTGGAAAACTATAGGGAGAACTCCTCAGGGTTATCTGCACAACAGGTGGCACTCTGTACTGAGAAGATGATCACTTCACTTCTTGCCCTACTGCTGAAATACCTCTGTCCTGTTTATACAGATAAAAAGTTGTTAGATATTTTTTACCTATAAAACCACCTAACCATGGGAAAATCTGGAAATTTCCATCAGTCCTGCTGATTTTTATTATTCCTTTTTTATCACTTGAAACTTCTAGGAAAAAAAAAAGAGGAAATGAGGTGAGTACGGAGAGGTGGGGGTTGGGGGTGGCAGGGCTTGTTTTTTAACAACATGTAACAGGTCTTGAAAAGGTTTTAAAGAATTAACTTTGAAACTAATGAGTTAGACTGATTTGGATACTAACCTAAATCATGCTAGTACTGATCACGACAGCAATTATTGAAAAGACAGAATAGTTACAATCACAACATGGTTTATGGGCAGTGGATGCTCCTAGAACAAATCTTTTGAGATTACAGATTTAGTGGACAAAGACAATTGGACTAACACAAAAAATTCTACAGATACTTGATTAAATCCTAACTTACTAATATACCTCAACTTTTACCAGGATATTTTAACAAGTAATACTGAATTGAGATAAAAGAAAGTAAAAAAGGAACATCCCACCCAAGCTAAGGATCTCCTATGGTTTCATTTCAACATCCCAATCTACCTTCTGAAAAAAGATAAATATAAGATCCTCACAAGAACACTATGCCCAAGACAGACACTGGTGCATTGGTAACTTAAAGCTAGACCCTCATGAGCAAGCAAAATGTTGATTAGAACAAGACTGAAATACAGCTTTAAAAACTTTCAATAACTTTTCTTCCAAATAAATCATTAACAATGCACGTCATTCTACAAGCACACGTGCTTTTTAAAAAAATTATAAATTACTTGGCTCCAAGCTCCAGAACAAAATAGCAGCTAAAAAGATTCTCTGCTTCTGCTTCACTATTAACCTCCCAGTAAAGCTTTGCCAACATTTCATAGAGCAGAACATGCAACTTTTCTGTTGTATTAGAAATTATCCTGCTCCTTTTTTTCAGTATCTCAAGATACTTCAACAATCAATTCATGTTGCTTATTCGGTGCAAAGTGGTCAGAGCAACCAACTCTAAAAGAAAGTGCTCCTCTAATTACTTACTTACGTCAAACATAAATCTGACAGCACACAAAAAATAGATTTAGTATTCATTAAATTTTAAAAAACCACAATTAAAGTTTCCCATGTAAATTTATTTAAGTCCAGTTGTGTCTAATCTTCTTTTGTGGTCAGTTTTAATTATCCCCCTCCCTATTGAAATCCAGCCCCAACTTTGCATCTACCTTCTGAAGCTTTTCATCAAGTCCTGGTGTCCTGACCTCTCCTCCTAAATATGTTTCTGAACAAAGACACATGCAGTTTTCCTATCACACACAGTCTACTGTAAGACGTCTCTCCCTCCTTGTTCACCTGCTTCTATCAACCCCTCAATCCTATTTCAACAGACTTTACCCTTTCTCTTCCTATTTCATCATCCAAACTTGTTTCTTCCTCTCAGGACTGCCTCTGAACACCTCTCCTTCTTTAATTCCAGGCCTCAGTCTCCCAATCCCCTTTAGCCTGCGGTGCTACTTTAGAGTCTCAGACACTTAGCTCTGTTCTGATCCATTTCCCACAAAAAACTAATAGATTTGGAAGAAAGAAAGTAGCTGATGATACATGGGTGGTGAGGGCACAACAGAGCCCTATCCCTTGCTATCACTCATGGGGACAAACACACAGAAGCCATTAAAAAGAAAACTTTGTTTTAACTCTGAGCACAAAAGACAAAGGGGTATGGAGGACCTATAATCCTACCTCGTCTGGCACATATATGTGAAGTATTTAATATAGGATGAAATACAAAATAGCACACAACATCCACTAGAGAACGAGAAAACAAAAAGGAGTTTAGAAAATCAGTAAATGCTACAAGAATTTACACCTATTTAGCAGTACTTAAGCTAAGTGGCATGATAAGAAAATATCAGAGGTAGAAGAGAAACAAATACACCCTTTACGAGCAAGAGTTTAGAAGAAACAGTCTGAGCTACAGGTGGTCACATACTCGATCTTTAGACTATGGTAAAATACACATGATCACACCTAATTATTTTATACGCATCAAGGTATTTTATATCACTAAGAAAACAAGAGTCTAGCATTCAGATTGCATTCTTCTGTCCTTCAGCTACATTCACATACAGATTTCCATCTGCAGATGTCCAAATCCTCTTTAAAACTCAACTGCTAAATCAAATATAACATTTTCTGTTCAAAAGGGTTTAGCCCTGTTAGTGTAAAAATAAATTATTTCATTTTATGGATCTATCATTTCTTCTCTTTAAATTCAGTTTTTCATAGAGTTTCCACACAATCTCCATTTGTGCACATTCAACATCATCACAGAACATTAACTTTTCATGCCAATTCTTTATTCAGAAACAAGTAACGTCATATTGTATGAGTATGCGGCTGAACAAAACTCTTTGCAGCCACTGCTGTAAAAGCCCAACCTCTTTGAAATGGGTTCACTTCACCCTCACAGAGAGTGACTGTGGGTAGAGTGGGAAAAGCTGCAAAAGGTGCAATACGCTCCCCTGCTGTGCACAGGTGGGGCACACACAGATTCATCCCGTTCCCATGAGCAACACAACCACCTGCGAAGTTCAGACACACACAGAGAACCTGGATGTATTACAGCTCAAATGGATTCAACAGATTCTCTCGACAATAGCAAGAGGAGCATCAAGGTCTTAATGCTTTAAGCCAACGGTCTTTTCTTCACTCTTCATGCATTCTCAAAACAAGGACTACTACGGCTAAAAAAGGGGATAATCTAAGTTGAAGTTGTAGCAGTTTTTAATGCTCTAGGCACAAAGAACAATGCTATAAAATATATTATTAGACACCTGATGTCCTAATTAAGGCAATCAACACATAACAGGAAGAAGAAACCAGGGAATTTTTTTTTCTGTAAACATCTGTCCGTAAGTAATTCATTACCTAAATTCTTGAATTTGAAGTGTTTCAAAACACGCCTGCATTTTCCTTGTTTCAAAAAGAAGAAAAATACCACAGCAAATAATCAGTGAATAGTGTCTTACAAAAGTTATGGTTTTTATCTTAAAATTTGACACTTAAGAAAATGTGAATTACTGTGAGATGCTGAGGCAAAGATGAGGTAGAGATAAGAGGGAAAAGTGAAAGTGACCCATGAAGAAATGGTTGAAAGCCTTCATATCATACAGTAATGAGAAAGCTGTATTAAAAAAAATAATAATACTATATCCCTTTCCTCAAAGCCATATCCCAACTGACAAGTTATTAGCACACCAGTACAGTGTTACTGTACAAGTGGGGAGCTCAAGTCATTGATATGAACCCTGTTCATATCTCTTAGCTCCCTGAAAGTGAAGACTAACAGCAGAAGTATAAAAATCACTCCTTGTTTTTAATTCTGAGTTGTTATGTTTTCATCAACTGAATGGATACAGTTTCAAATAAAATCATTTACATTCCTTAAAAAATATCATGGGAGGCAACAATCCACAGTAGGAGGAGATCAGTATTATGGCTGATCTTACTATGTTTATATAAATAATTATGTTATTTTTAGTATTTATATTAATAACAGTTATACAGAAGATGGTTGGTTTGTCTTTTCACTAACAACTTTTTAAAAAAAAATTAATTAAGCTCTAAAATGTGACAAATCAACTATCATATGAAACTAATGAAAGGCTTCTCTCCCCTTTTCCTCAGAAAAAGGAAAGCAGAAAAAAAGCTTTGAGTTATTTAAAGGGTGCCAAGTTTTCCAACAACTTTTGAAAACAAAACAGGCAACCCTCAACATAATCCTGCATGCTTCACTTAGTATCAAGCAGTGTCTACTTTCTCATTGAAAGGACCTCTCTGGTACAAAAGTAAAGCACGCAGTTTTCAACTACATCATCTTAACCCTTCCGCTTGGACAGCTGTACCATTACTTGGGTTCTTATATAAAAATTTTTACCTCTCCAAACAAAAAATTCTTACCTTGCATAATTACTGAATGCCTGCTTATTTTTCCCCCCAAATTAGATTAATACAAGAGGCCTATACTACTATTGCTAGCCATACAGTGCAAGCATTCTTGTTTGCTCAATTTAGAAGACCAAGTTTCCATCTGTTAATATTTCAGTCTCACGTAAACTATGCCTTCTGTGCATACTAACAAGAGAAGAGTTTTCTGCCAAAACATTTCTGCAAACATTAGATAGTACTTCTAGCAACATAAACAGAGTATCTTTAGGTACATTACTTGAGAAGCACGGGGGCTGAAAAATTCTCAATTTAGAAAACTAGGCAGGCACTTTATTATACTCCCTTAAAATTTAAAGATGCTGTTGCACGGCTACTTAGCAAAGGCTAGGAATGCACAAACAGCTCTTCATGACAGATACACATGCAATACAGAATTTCTCTATGAAAAGGATCACAAATCCTCTTACAGTGCAAAAGGAGACTAAACTCCTTAAAACTTAACAGGTTTGGATAATTTGGGTTGGAAGGTGGACCCTTCTTTTCAACAAGTAAATAAACTAAGGTTGTGGGTCTGTGGTAGTTAGCGCTTTCCAAGCTGGCTTGAAATTTCCATGGTACTAAGCATTGTGTTCTACTTTCTACATGCGCCTCTCTGTCCCAGATCAGACCACCTATATTCCCTATAACAGAAGTCCTCGGGGTCAGTTTTACAGCATCATCAACACCACTGCATACAAGGACCTCCACAGCTGCCCAGAACAACAACTGCTTAGGATGGCTTCATGTAGCTCAAGGCCTTTCATCCATAGGAAATGAGTCTGAGGAGAAAAAAGGCTTTCTAGCAGTGAACTTCAGTTAAGCCATGCTGGAGTGTTACTGTGTTGTGGAAAACTCTCCCGAGTTAACACACATTGAATTATAGGTACCAACAGTAGGAACCGGAAACCTCAACTACAAAGTCTAGAACAATCACTCAGTAACGTTTATTTTAAGTAAACAGGAAATGTGATTACTATACAGAAGCAACTCCTATCTTCTCAACTATCTAGGCAAACAAGGACTTTATCTAATAGACAAGAAGTAATATCCTATCACTAAATGCTGAAATGAGAAAAATCCAAATGGAATTAACTATGAGGATAATTACTCACTGTAATAGCTTACTAGGAAGATAGTAAATTCATCACCACTTTAAGTCTTAAATTAGAAATACACTCCATCTTAGTTTAACACACACATTCAACAACTGCAGAACATGCAGCGCAAGTGCAGCTATGAGAGCATGGTTGGCTGACTGTCTCTCCCTGAGAATATACACAAACAAGAGCTGTTGTCACCTCCTCTCTGCTCCCACGGTGACACAGAGGCAAAAAATATTACCAAAGTGCTGGTTAAAACCTGCCTATTTTCAGCGCAGACTTATTTCACAACTATCAGGCTTAAAACACAGGCTAGCATTGTACATCCAAAATAGTCTTAATATACATTTTTCTTCAGCATCCACAATATTGCTGAATGTGGCCCTGGGGTCGGGATGCATTCCCAATGGGAAAACCTACAGGCCTTCACAGTAGGGTGTGCTGAACCACTTTATGTACCTGTTCACACAGTCTGTTACCCAGCCTGGTGCTGCTTTGCGAAGCTGCATCATCGGAGCAATACATGAATAACTTCCAAGCAGAGTTGCTCATTATTAATGCAAACTATTCTGAAGGCAAAAGCAAAAGAGCATTTGGCAGCAAGAACACTGCCATTAAGATGTTTGTCTGAAAACCTCAAAGTGATTTCTAAAGCACCCAACTGACTTCTGTGTCTTGGTTTCTTTCCTGTCCACTAATCATAAAAGTAATCTTGGGTACATTTCCCGAAATTAAGGGGTTTACTGATACTGAATTGCAATTTTACCATTTGGCTGGTGTCAGCTCCTGGCAAAATGGTGCCACAATTTCTTGGACTAAAACTACAACTCAAATGCTGCTGAACTGTAGCACAAAGAGGCAGACACACAGAAGAGCAGATACACACTCAAAAAAAAAAAAGTCAACTTAGAACGCAGGGCAGAAAAGATGGACCAGAAAAGGTCATCTTAATTGAAGTGGGGGAAAAGACATTGAGGACTAATAGCAGCTAAATTTAGTTGAATTTAAATTTAATTCAGTTATACTGAAATGGAAGGAAGGGCAGGAAATTAACACCAAGTACTAAATTGTCCCCTGCCTCAGAGCTGTTTGAGATCAGAGTCCTCTAATGTGGAATGACAACACACAAGCAGATGGGAACATATATACCCTTTACACAGAAAAGCATTCTAGTGGCTAAAAAGAAGACAGCAGGATTGAAGCTGAGGAAAGTGAGAATCAAAAGCCATAGCTACTTTTTAAGAATGTTTTCCTTTGAATGACTAAAACCAATTTAAAGTAAATATCCCCTTTTCAAGCAGCTCTTATACTACCTCTTATCAGCAAGAATAATCAACCACCTTTATTCCCAAGAAGCTTCAAGGCAGAGAACAGTATTTTCAAGCCTCTTAATAATGACTAATGAAGTAAAGGCGAAGCAATGCAGGTTATGCCATGAAAAGTCCAATCTCACTATTCCGTTCAGTTGCAGCCTTCTGCACCAGACTAACCCCCTAAAAATAATTACAAGGTTATTGTAAAAATAAAGAATATCCTACCAAGATTAAATAGCCACCTCTTCAGTCAGACATTACACTTTTTTATTTTTTTAACTTTTTTAAAATTCCCAGTCCTTCCATATTATTTCAAGCATACAAGACGACAACAAACAAGAGAAAAAGAACAGAGCTGCCAAGTCTTTCCAAGCTAACAACAACAATTTTCACCTCAAGATCCACAGTGGACAATGCTTATTCCAGGCTACTGCCCAAAATTTTTATTGTAATTTCCTATATTCAGTTGTCCTTCAGACTTTTTTTAAAGAATAGGCAAGACCTGGGTGCATTAGGACGACCATTGCCAGCAGGTTGAGGGAGGTGATCCTGTCCCCCTACTCAGTCCGGGTGAAGCCATATCTGCAGTGCTGTGCCCAGTGCTGGGCACCTCAGTACAAGATACACATGGAGCTCCTGGAACAAGTCCAGCGAAGGGCAACAAAGACGATGAGGGGACTGGAACATCTCTCTTATGAGGAAAAGCTGAGGGAGCTGGGCTTGTTCAGCCTCAAGAAGAGGTAACTGAGAGTAGAGCTCATCAGTGTCTATAAGTATGTGAATGGAGGGTGTCAAGAGGATGGAGCCGGGCTCTTCTGGGTGCTGAGCAACAGGACAAGAGGCAAGGGGCTGAAACTGATGTACAGGAAGTCCCACATGAACATGAGGAAGAACTTCTTTATCATGCAGGTGATCGTGGAATAGATTGCCCAGAGAGGTTGTGGAGTCACCCTGACTGGAGATATTCAAGAACTGTCTGGATGCAATTCTGTGCAATGTGTTCCAGGATGACCCTGCCTAAGCAGGGAGGTTGGACCACATGACCCACTGTGGTCCCTTCCAACCTGACCCATTCTGTAATTCGGTGATTGAGCTGTTATGTAGTCCTAACTGTTAGGGTGAAAACAATGAAGTAACTTTATCAGTACTGTTAAAGCAGACAGGAGTAAAAGGCTATAATAAAATAGAGACAAAGTCATTTCTTGTTTGTGTTTGATTCACCAGTTATAAATTGAATTTGTGAGATAAGAAAAGGTAGCTGGGGTCAGATTGAGGCAGAAAACAATGCAAGATATTAACCTTGGTGTATTTTGCCATTTTGGTGGGAAAAACTACAGCACAGCCTTATGGCTGTGAGGTTGCTCTAAAAGAACAGGGAGTAATATATATTTTATGAAGAATGCCTATCTGTCTGCAGTCCCAATTTATATCTTATAAATTGTTCAGCTGTGTACATTCAATCAGATTTGTTCAGTATCCACTGGGCAATATTGTCTCCATTCTGAATGCCATATTTTCAAAGATGAACTCTGAATTGTACTTTCTTCCAAAGCTAGTCAATGAATATGTTAAGTGCCTTTGCCTCAACATCAGATAAAGAGAAGCCTTTGATCTGCACTTTTTAGTTTTTTATAAAAGCAAGAAATACAAAAAGAAACACAACAGCAGCATTTACCTGACTTGCTGAAATCTCTTACTGAATTGGTTTGTCTGCATTTTCAGCATCTTCAGCAGTAGAAAGACATAAGTAAAACAAGATCACATACTACCACAACACAGCAGAACAAATTCCCCTTTATGATGTCTCACTTAGAAGTTAAAAAAAACCCCAAGCAACAATTACAATCTCCATATGGTATAAAAAGCCAGCAAATGCCTTCTCGTTAACCTCACATCTCCAGAACACTGCCCACCGCACATTGGTTCATAAGTGTTATGTTCTCTGTGTCACAGAGAAGCTTTACAGCAGTAGGTTCAAAATCTGACCTTGCAGAACAACAAGGCACTTGCTGACAAACAGCATGTGAGAGTGACAGCTTTGAAGGAAGATGATATCCCGACCTGTCTAAAGGAATCTGGCCCTGCCCCAAACAGACTCTCAGCAGGCTCCACTGGAGAAATGGAAATGGTTGCAATTATTGTTATTGATTTAGTGCCCTTAAAATGGCTCTCTGAGAATCTTATTTCAGCAACTGATTAAGCAGCAGGTTCAGCAGCAGGGCATCTGACTAACAACCTATGGAAACATAAAATTTCTTTGCCCAAATTATTTCTGGGACTGGGAAAGTAATTTTTTGTATCTGCACGACCAGAAGAGAAAGTAGGTGCCTACATGAGAATGTAAGGTGGCCTACAATATTAATGTCAGGCAGGCATTCAAACTTTCTTTCAAATTTTACGTAGCCATCAACTCTAAATATTTCATGTTTCTGCTCTACAACCCTTTCCTACTACAGAAAAGTAATGTGACTATAAGCAGTTAAAAGAGCTGGGTCCAATTCAGAAAATCACTTGACCACATACACAGTTAACAAATAAGTTATTTACCTGAACTACCAACTTAAAAGAGATACTGATACAGACTGTACAAATATAAATAATCTCAAAATTAGAAGTTGGGATTGTATGGACTAAAAACAAGTTGTGAAGATTCTTTTCAGAGACTAATGTCACTGAAGATGCTGTTACTGCTGTGCCACAGGATTTTTTCCGTGGAGCTTCCCCAAAATCAACTGAGTGTCCCCTAACCCATTCCAGAAAAAAATATGCAAATCAATTTTATCTCACCAGTTGCCTCTAACTTCTTTGGTGTTGCTAGCACTAGATAAATCAGGAATGTAACCTGGCCTACAGTAAAGGTGCAAAGATACATTCCTGATTTTTCAAGGGCACTGTCGGTGCAGATTCATGTAGGTGAAGAGCAATCTTCATCTTTCTGGGACAGTAGTGCTGAACAGCATCATCTGTACTGATCAAGCACAGACTGCAGTACTCCTCATCCAAAGCTGGTCTGCCCTCACTGCCACATGAGGTGTACAGCATTTCACAAGCTCAGATGTACAGCAGGTCAGCTGCTATGACACACATCTGCCTTGTGGATCTTGGAGACCAGCACGTTTTGAAAGCGGGTAGATGAAGTTGCTCAGGTCCCAGCGAAGTGCTGATACTCAGAGGGAGAAATCTGCTAGACTGCTGGTAACAGGTGGAAATCCAAAGAAGCCAAGATGGTACAATCGGCAAGACAAGATGGTTTCTCTCCTATGTGCCACAAGGACCCACAACATGATAGGCAAGGGGAAAGTCAAATCCTGTTGACACAAAAGAACGGAACTCTGGATGCACTGATCACACAAGGCACATTGTTGGATTGGTTGCTTTCTAACAGAAAAGCTGTTAAAAAAAGCACCTTGTAAAACAACTGATTTAATTCAAATTTTGAGGCCATTATCCAGGTAATTCAGAATGTTGTTTTATCAGTACTATGTAAAAGTGATGTGTGGAACAGTCCAGCAGCAAACAGTTGCATTTCACTCCAACTGTTTCTACTGACAGAATGCCAAATTGGATGACTTTCTGAATAATACATTGGTTATTGGTAGCAGCAGCACCATCAAAACCAGGGCATTAATATTTGTTCTTACTGGAAAACCTGGCTGAGTAGGTTATGTCCCATGACATAACTTGAAGGCTGCAAAATGGACCTTAGAGTAACCATTCTCACTGCAGCAGTCCAAAAAGACTTAAAGTAACTGTAAGGCTCTCTCACTAAACAGCTTAACTTTTCAAAAGGTCCAGTCCTCCACTGTGGAAAAGAGAATGCAGTACAAACCATGCAGGCAATGTGAAGTCCAAGTCATCCCTCGTAGCCTTCAAGTCTATGTCTATCTTAACTTTTTTTATAATCCACACAGGGGCTTCCATGTTCTCAGATGCATGGATGATTAACAAATGGTACCATTCCGTCCAAAGTTCAGAAATCGCTTTTCAGTTGCCAGGACAGAAGAGTCAGCTATTTGATCAACTGAACCAATGATTGGTATGAAGTGTAAAACGGTACAAAAAGTACAGCTGAACTTTGTAAGGTATTTACATTTCCATTCCTATCATCTCAACACATTGGAAATATCTGGCACATAAATTTTCTTTCTCCCGTAAGAATCCTGGAAAGAAACAAGGCTCTAAGAAATGTTTTAATTTCCTGGTAACATTCCTCATAGATTTTTATCAAAGCCTAGCAAGAATATATTCTCTACTTGTAGTAGTGCAAGGTTTATCTACTGAAATCCACTTCAACAGAGTTCATAGCCATTCTCAAAGGTATTGCATTAACATGGGGTAATGGCACCAACAGGGTCTTCAGATCTGTACTTACTTCTCAGACATTACTGAGATCAAGTATATGTTTGCGAGACATCTCATTTTCATAGGTTGGCATTGACCTGAAACCCCCAAGCTCTTTTAGGTGTTTCTGGTATCTTTTTTCAATATGTTAAATAGTTGCTTTGACACTGAGGGCACCAGCTGTTTCAGGAACATGGCTGTTCTCAGCAGCAGCTCCTGCATTCAACATTCACTTCTCTGTCGAGGAACTGACCGTTTTAAAAATACTGTGCAAATTTATCGTGGTTCTTCTTGGAACTTCTGGCCCAGATCCACTTTTCACAGACTGCATAATTAGCCTAGCATTCCTTGATTTTTTAGTCTTGGGGGGGCAGGCAGGAGAGGTGGCACAGGGAAGCAAGCCTGCTGCACTTCTGACTTGGGAGTTGGAACTGTCCCAGAGAGCAACATCTGCCACTTTTTTAGCGCTAAGGCTCAACAGAAAAAATTCTAAACTCAGCAGATCTGGATCTGTCTGTTTTAAAGCACTTGTGACAAATGGACAGGAGGTGGTAACTTTAAAGTCTGATCCCCAGTCTAGTCAGTCCCACGTGATAAATGTACAAGACAGAAAGCATTCAGAGCACTTTTTCTGAAGAGTCCTAACATCTAGAAAAGGTTCAACTCACAGTAGCAGGGACAACAGGCTGGACATGACTAGATCTTCCTGCCACTGGCAAAGGAACAGAGATTGGATGATAAGATCTACATAATTTATACCCCAGCATGGAAATACTAAGCAGATCAGATGCAGGCACCATCCATCAACAACAAATCGTTGACTTAGTAAAAATCACATTACCGACCTCAAAAAAGCATGAGATTTTTATGAGCTTGCACAGAAATTTTCCGTTATGCAACAGAACTTAGTGACATCTCTTGGAAAAATGAAAGAAAGCTTCAACAGATTTTCTAGCTGGACTTTTTACAACAAATCAACTTCAAAAGTCTGACAGCTGTCTTTTAACAGATATTTTTGAAAGATCATTTAATTGGTCTTTTTCCTTTGTAGTTGTGTACATACAATTCCAGTGGAAACTGAAATATTAGTTGAACTTTATATCTAGAGATATGAAAGGACTACAAGAACCATAGGGAAATACTAAATCATTGAATTAAGAGGGAAAACTGAAACAGAGCAGCCACATATTACGCTTAAAATAGGTAAGGACTTGTAGCTACTAGAAAACAAGTGCTCAGCAAGCACCCCAGCATGCTTATTCTGCACAAGATTTATTATGCTTTCAAAGTAGACTTCCTGACACATTAAAATAAGCTATTTAAAGAAACTTTTGGAAAGAATAGGAGTGTAGACAGGCATGCATACACTCTTCCTCAGGCATAGCTCAGCCTCCCACACCCCACCTGCTTATCTCTGCATCCAACCAGATCTCCTGGCGTACCTGCGTACATAAGCATCACTAATCCGCTTCAGTCAGAATGAGCCAGGTTAGATTACAAGTTTAAAATCTCAGCTAAGCAGATTCGTTTTGCCTGAAATAGATTACGCAGCACTCGCACGAGCAGTTCCACAAACAGATTAGAGACGTGGACAATCTCCTTCAGAGGAACAGGGCAGGCAGCACGCAGTCATAACCTGTGGTCGGCCCAGATGAACCTGAACTAAATGTCCACTGCAGCCCTGTCACATCCACCTGGGACTTTAGTAGAAGCTCACTTCAGATTCATGTTCTGTTCTGTTTCACAGCTTCCCCATGTGGATAAGACCTATTAAAAGTCAACAAACATATGAACCACAGCCTTAGAAAGTAGCTGGCATCTACGGCCTACCAAGTTTGAGACATAACACACAACTCATAAATCCCAAGTACCATACAAATGGTATGGAGAGATGATCTGCTATGACATCTCTTATTTAATCAGAGAACAAGCGAACAAGCTGTAAATGCATTAAAATGTTAAATGTTTTCCAAGCAACAAAATTATTTTTTGTTATTTTTGTTTGATAAATAAACGAGGAAAAGAGTACTGGTAAGACGGAATTGCCAGAGAGATCCTATCTCACTACCCTAATTCATGAGCTTCCTGCTTCTTTGACAGTCACTTTCAGAAGTGTACATCCTGAGAAAGCTCATGAGGACAGATAATTTCAAGGGGGAAAGGGGGGGGCCGGAAAGTCCATGCATATATCCAGATGGCAAATTTATCACAGAATTTACTAATTCAAGGTGCTTTACTCCCAACTTTATCCTCAGTTTTTAAAAGTTTGTTGTTGTTGTTGTTGTTTTTGAACTTAAGTTGTTCCAATAAGCTCAGAAGTTTAACAGAATACAAGACAAACCTGCGAATACTCTGAAAGCATAAGCAAAGGTATCACCAATCCCTTCATCAGTGCGTTCAAAGGAGACGTGCCATGCAAGGGCATACATGTTCCACAACGGGAACTATAAAAAAGGGTCTTTCTAAAGGTAAATGACGCACTGTGTTGCATTCACACGTGCCTGCTTCTGTTCTGATACCACTTCTTGTTACTCATGTCTCCAGGAAGGACTGAGAGACCCTCTTCTAGCATTCATTATCTACAAGAAGAAAGTACAGCAATCAAGTCTGTACAGAGCAAGAGCCTGAGATGCCAACATACAGACAGGACAGCTACACTGTTCAGATAGATAACAGAACTTAGAACCTAACTGAAGGAGGAACATTATCAAAAACTTTCCCACCTTGTTGGTTTGGTTGTTTTGTCTTTTGGGTTGTTTTGCTGTTTTTGCTTTTGTTTTTGTTTTTTTAGCAAATCAGGGATACAGGGAGTTGTTAGAAGGTAAGATAATTCATAAAGATGCAATAAATTTAACATGAGTGAAGAATAAGGAATTTGTAGTTACAAAATACTACTGTTCAGGAATACACGCTGCTCTTACCAAACCCTCATTAATAAGCAACAATGGAAATTATCACAGCTTAACATAGAAACATTTAGAGACTTTTATACTCACAGATGTGATAATAAAGTAGAAGAAATAAAATGCAGGTCAATTTACACCAACTAAACCTCTTCTGTTCTAGTAGCAGCAGTGCCATACACTATTTCAAGAGCCAGCCATTAACACAACCCTCTCAAAAATCAATCACGCATTCATTTGTATTTTATAAAAGACTTGTTACTGTAAGTTTACAAGATGCAAAGAGAATCCAAAACAAAGAGAACTTATTTGTTTGGAAAAGCATCTCCAGCTGGTTGTTTTGAGCATTCAATTATTTGCTTTTGTAATGACTGTATTCTTCAATAGTAATGAAATATAGCAGGGATAGTGAAAGATGCTAACAAAGTCATCTGTAAAAACTTCACCCTATCTTTTAAAAGAAAATCCAAGGGGGCATAAAGACTGACATATCTTTCCAAGCACTAACATATCCTACAACAGGCTCTTGGAAATAGATCCATTCCTACTTGTTCACATATTACCTCTATTACCATTTCCACTGTACAATACCCCACAACTGAAACGCTCAGTGCTGCTCTGCAACCTCACTGCATTTCTGAAAGCCTGTTCAAGTCCTTAGGATCTGCAGAAGTAAAACAATCACAGATCTTGTGTCTTAATATGCATGCATCACCTCCAAATTAGTTACCAGTAACCTTCATACCCAGTACACAAACACGAAATCCAAATGCAGGTGCTTTCACTTGTCCTTCACAGGGCAAATCCTTTCTCCGATTACAGGTCTGACAAATACCAACTAGGATCTCTCACTGTCAATACACACATTCCTTTCCAGAAAGAATGAGCCAAGTGGCTCTTGTACAGTGGAGTCCATCATTTATACTGTCAAAAGAACAATATTTGCTCAACACAGTTGACAAATCTCAGATCAAGAAAAGACATACATTGAGCTACTTGCAATGGGACATATTTGCTGCTTATTAGCTCATGCACTACTGTTTAAGAAAATTAGAAGCAGTAACATAGGAAAGCAGGACTTAATAAGATCACAGAAAAACAGTTTTGAAAAGAAATTAGAAGCTGTATATCACAACTGCACATGTGGCAGTGTAAAACTAGAACTGAACTAAGTATAAGGGAATAGAAAGGGAAAAATGTGAAGAGTACAAAAAATTATATAATATAATGTCTCAGAAAAATTATAGATAATTCATTACTAGATATAAAGTAAACAGGATCAGATCTGTTCAGCACCTGGTAGCCAAGAAGGCGCATTATTGATTTACTGTATTATGCAAGGCTTGGAGAAAGACGACAACTCAGGGGTAAGTGTTCCAGCATATCAATTTTTATATTTAGTAACAGCTGAAACAGGCAGAAATGGACACTTTATAACATTAGTACTTGGTTGTTTATTTTATGCTTCAAGATAAATTAGCTTTGTGTACCAAGAAGAGGAACACTGTCATAAAGGCCAAAAACTCAATTCCTTAATTTAGTAATATCTAAAGCTTCTCTAACAACAGAGATGGAATCCAAGTAGCACTGTCCTTGCAGCATATTATTGATACTGTTAGGACAAAACTTACATAAAGGAAACTAACAAGTGAGATGTTAAACCAGTCAGCCAGTGAAGTACACTAACTAGACTGATATCTAAAGCAGCTGAAGAGTTTTGAAATATTTTCAAAAAGTGTTCATCTCTCTAAACTCCTTTTATTCGACATACTCAACACACACTATTTAAACCTGTACATGATCCTGTAATGTACAGATTGCTAAAGCAAAACTCAAGTTTCACATCATGTGAAAGCGGCAAAAGTCTATTCACCTCTGCACAGGACTCTTAGCCAAGTTATTTAGACCTGATATGACAGATCTACAACAGGATCCAATGAGAGTTATTGACCAAATAAATGAGCAAAACCCAATCAAAGAGTAAAAGATTACAAACAACAGGCACTCTTATTGTGACTAGTAGAGACAAAAAAAAGTTACCTTGGTACAGCAATCAATTTTATAGAATTAAAAAACCAGGAAATACCAAAATAATGTCTTTTTTTATTCTGAGAAAATGCAAAGACTGTACTACAATCCTTGCATGAAAATGAAATCCAATGTGATTGATTTTGCCTGATACCAGGTGTTCCAGATACCAGGTGATACCAGAAGCCATCAATACAATCACTAACATAAAGCACATAGACACACGTCTTCATATATTAACAGTACTTGCCCATATTTACAGTCAGAAAGTTTCAATGTGGAAAACAGTGGATTCATGGTTGTAGGAATATCAATCCTGCCACTGTGATACTATGATAGACAGCCTGTCAAGATACAATAACCACTGTATACTTACTCATTAAAAAAGAAGCCTACATTTATATAGCAGTAATACCTGTCTTCCTCAGAATCAAGGATATCTTAACTGCCATCTGAGAACTTGCTTTTTAAAACGAAAAGCATTAATTGCATTCAAACAGCATGAGTAAAGGCACAAAATCTGCTTTTTGAGAATAGAAGTGGCTAAATAAAGTGCAGAAATACCCGTGTGTCCTTACTGTTCCCTCCTCAAAAAACTATGCCAGTTACAACTGCAAGTGAAGTTTGACACCATCTGTCACCCAATTACATCTTATATAATATATGTCATCAGGACATTTACCATCACATTGCACCACTTTCAAAGTGATGGCACAAGATTTCAGTAGTCAGCTACTTACATTTTCCTACTCATGGAACCAGTCGCAAATATCTGTAAAGCTACATGCACTAATACAAAATTTTTTCAGATTATGGCTAAATTGGTAACTGTTAGACAGCCCATGAATGGCCATCACTTTTTTATTTCTCAGTTATTCCCATGAGCAGGTACTTGGAGAAAGCACAATTTTCCATAGCCCCTACACTTAGAATTCTAATTCTGAGAGTCAAAGGTCAACTACACACGTTGGAATAGCATCCATTTCATTGAGAATGTGGAGATCTAGCACACACAGGAAGTTTTAAAAGTGTGATTCCTAAATGAGCAGACAAGACAGGACATTAAGAGTATGTTCCTTAAGTTAAAAGACTATGATGCCATTGGCTTTTAGGAATTCTGTAACTCACTACTCCACAAACAGCCACTCTGTGAACTAGTTGTGATGCAACAAATAAGGTACAAGATTTGGCTTGCCGTGTTTAGAGAAATCATACTTACTGCCATAAAATGAGCCTAGTATCTTTAATACATCAATACACATTTTGTGTATTTGCTCTCAGAACAGGTTTTAGGGCTGGTTTTTGTTCAGAGCTGGTGAGGGCATTGTTTTATTTGGGGATTTTTTAAGATACCATAGGATCATAAAGGATCAGAAACATTCCTAAACCCAAGTAATTTTTGCTACCTTTGCAATGTCACCAAGTGAATGTAA
This sequence comes from Cephalopterus ornatus, assembly GCA_013396775.1. NCBI lineage: Eukaryota > Metazoa > Chordata > Aves > Passeriformes > Cotingidae > Cephalopterus > Cephalopterus ornatus. Next base: position 153,595 of record VZRE01009015.1, on the reverse strand, counting down.
CAGCTCAGAACCATTAAATGTAGTTTCCAAAAAAACTCACTGTACTTCTTTGCCTACATTTTTCCACAGATAGAAGGCTGCTATTTTACTTTACTTACAAAAGAAAAGATCCACAAGGAACTTCAAAGTGGAGTACTATAAGGGGGGGGGGGGAATAATGTTAACATACTTGCAATACAGAATAGTGAAAAGATTCATGTTACATGCTGTATAAAACAGGTTTAAGGAAGACTTTAATTTGACACTGAAACATAAAAATTCATTATGTTCTTCATAAAGAAAGATGACTCTTCTGCAAGTTTGTCCACAGTGGAAGCTATGGTCATCAAATGGCCAGAAATTTCTCAATCTGAAAACATTACTCCACTTTTCTAATAAAGAAACAACCTGGGAAGCAGTTCTTTTTTTGTCTCTTCGGGATAACAATTATCCTTATGTGCAGGTTTATTATTTCCTCTCAGAATTCTCGACAAAATAAAGTACAGCAAATAACTACTCATTCTTCTGAATAAGTGCCAAATGTACAAAATGTTAACCAATATATATATAAAAAATTAACCTATGTATAGGCATCAATGTGCCCATCTGTTCATAAAAAATTCTTAAACAAGAAGTTTAAAAGGCAGTATGTATGTACGTATAAGCAAGATAAAAAACTGTGGTTACAAAAATGAAACAAAGAACCTTTCAGACCAATAAAACTTGCAAAATTTAATCAGTTTGTAACAGCCAGTTGCTGCTTTCTTGAGCTCCCAAACAAAAATTTGCACCAAATGAACTGAAAATAAATATACTGACACACATAGATATCTAAAATAAAGAGACAAATAAATAATATTGAGCCTCAAACACGCATAAGCAGCTGGTAGAATCTATCCATATTACTCACTTGAATTAGGTTAAGTGGCTTGCCAGTTCATATTTTGTTTCAAATTCAGCTGGCTCATCACACTAATTCTGATGCTCTGCACTAACTTAGCAACACGATTTGCACATCTTAAGATTTTGAATTGCTCATGTTATGCAAGGTATCTTTCTCACAAGAAAAAAATAATTAGTGACCAATCTTTCATTAGTAAATTACCATTCAAGATTAGGAGTTGTTATACCTTTAAGAGAAATAAATTACAGAACTCCTTTCTCAGCTCCTGTACTTATCCTTCAGTCCATGTTGTCTAGCTGTTTCCTTTCTTCCTCAATTTATGCCACTTAGCCAAAACCTGCTCAAGGAAAATATTTCATTGTCACTACAGATATTGTGAGAAATAGCTGTAGCTGTGTGTGGGTGGAAAGCAGATGGAAAATGCATTGGTATACATTAGTTATGACATGTTCAGGAAGCCTCTTCTACTTCTCCATCCTGAATTGAGTATGGGCATAGGCATTTAGAGGAAGGAAAGGTGTAATCTGCATCCTCTGGGGAGGCTGGGGGCAGGGAGAAAGTACAAACTGACTATTACTGACAGCTATGCATCTGCGAGGCAGCACAGTGGGAAGTGGAAAGCAAACAATAGAAGTGACCAGGCAAGCAGATGGAGCCAAAAAGCTTGGGGGAAAAAAAATAATCAAGTGACAGCTGCATAAGTTGGCACACAGTTCCCAACGGCTGGCAAAGATACTACACACAAACTTATGAAGATGTGGCACAAAAGAAACTGAAGCAATAAGGTATAAAAGGTTACAGAGACCATTTTGTTAAACATGTTAAAAAGACAGGAAACAGTTCAGATTTTTACCCCACGTCCAAATGAGAGACTTTAGGCAAGTCACCATCTTCCTTGTGCCTTATTTCTCCAGCTATATGAAGTGGGAATCACCCTTTTAAGGCACCTAAATACCCCTAAAAATGTTGTGCCACCTTGCAGTCATCTTAGACTTTTCTCTGTGCTTTTTCCACAAAGGAAATACTAAGTGGAGAAAATGTTACCTAGTGTGAAAACTGCTGAATACAGTCTGAGGAGACTTGAGTTTCCATGCTCAGGTTTGCCAGGGGCTGCCTGAAGAGGGACCTTCAGCCTCCTCACTTTCAGAGTCTGTTTCCCCATTTATAAATAGAGGTTTATTACATTTATTTCCCTGAAAAACTACATTGAAAAAGTGAAAGGTAAATAAAGGATCAAAAATATCATTGTCTTGTGAGCCCAACTTCTTCCTTCACGTGCATTACAGTAGAGTCCACACACCAATTTTTGCCCTTGGAGTCTATCAACATGCCCACAGAATGCAAACACATACATTGAGTGAAGTATTTTCCCACTCATTATTCACTGGAAATTTCCAGAGTATATTTTATTTTACATATTTTCTAGGTTGCTCAATGCTATAGTACGTACGTACACTTCACAGTTAATCTTATCTTAGCAACAAACAAGTGAAGGAGTGATTCTGTCAGAGGCCTGCACTGACTTCAAAGTCAGCTACGCTGAACTTAACCTCGATATCAAGTTCCCCTGAAATGCAGACTTGTATCTGAAGCAATGTAGCGTAGCTGTGCTTAGAACTCTGACAACTCTGACTCTTCAAATTCGTTTTTCTGAGCACTACATCTCTTCCTTCTTCTTTTCATTTGTTGTACCTGCTGACAGTTGCCTGTGCTGGTTATATGTTTCTTTTTCCTCTAGCATTTTCCCATCCCAGGAGGGCCTGATGACCAGGCTAACACCAGTTCCCAAACCACAGACAAAACAAAAAAAATCAAAATATCATAAGGTCTGTATGTCAGGGCTCAGTTAGATGAAAAATGAAGACGTGCGCGCACACACGTTATCAGGGCTAAATATGATGAGGGAAAGTTAAACCAGCATTTCTTTCTCCTCAATGCAGCATTCTAAGATGACAGGACAGAATAACAGAAGAATATCAGCTCTTAGGGAAAGCTGTATTTTAGTCCTGCTGTTTCTGTATTCTTGTCAAATTTTCGAGGGAGATGTAGAAATAATGCAGGGAGTAGGTTCTGGTACTTGGGCATCTCATCCCCAAACTCAGGGCAAAGTGCACTAAGGTTGGAAAATCATATTCATTCTGCCTTTCTTTTCCCCTCATTCTTGATCACACAGAGGCCTACATGCCACAACAACGCTGGAAGATGCCACCACCTAAACAATTTCTCAGCACTCTCCTAGCAAAGGGAAAGATGAGCACTTATACCCTTGCAGGAACTGGCAGGAACTGAACCTGGCCTTGAGTGCTCCACTCGTTACCCTTTCACACAAAGGGTAGGAACTCTCACCCATCACTACCCTACCCTTAGGGAAAAAACAAGTCCTGTTCATTTAGGCTCCCATCACTAGGGAACAGCTCTGTGCTCTGGACTGTGAACCAACATAAAACAGCCTCAGCCTGTAATACTAGAAACGTCCTTTTATAGTAGCAGCTTCATATTTCTAAAATAAGGAGAAAATACCACTCTGCACAGGTTACTTTCTCATGGGGGATCAAACATTTGGTAAATATACAAACTGAACACCAGTGAAAACAGTCATCCTTCATTCTTGTTAATTCCCCCTACTCACAGCAACTGTAGGCTTGGGAGAAAGGAAAGGAGCATGCAGGGGGAACCAAGACAGAGGCAGACAGGTTCAAGAACTATTCTAGATCCCTTAGAGACATCCAAAGAAATAGAGCATTGAATTCTGCTGCTTTTTAGGTGCTGAATGACAGTATCTCAAGTAAGAATAAAAGCCTTAAAATTTTTAAAACAGTACTTGAAGCACAAATAAAGAGTCTGTGTGTAAAAGAGAAGGTTATAACCTTTCATTAACTCAGATTCATCTGAATAGTTTTTAATACAGTGAACTCTTACTGACTCATCCTGAAGGCTGAGATCTTGCTATGATTTTCCTCAAAGCAATTTTTTATTGTCAGCACTAAGTCACTGATAAAAATGAGAGATTTCATATGTAAGTGCTGACACAACCCTAAGTACAGAGTTCTGCGCAGCATACTGGCATAGCTGTAATTAAAAAGACGGCCTACATCAAGCAAAAAGCTTCACCACAAACCTTTTTAGAGGATCAATACAATATCATCAGTGGCATCTCAATAGGGAGGATAAAGGAAAAAAGAGGCTTCTTATGGAATTAAGAAAATTATATGAATTAATAAAAATATTTATCTTTTGAACTCTGTGGACAACTAATTGTTAAACTGACAATCTGATTCTAATATTAAATACACAGAGCATAACGTACCAATATCTGAGATGTTCATTTCTGTGCTTGCCTTGGACTATAGCAGAACGGTAAAGATACTTAAGGTAACAGATAAAATGCTACTAAAACTGGAATAAAAACAGTACTGAGGAAACAAGTGTTCGAAACCTTCAGAACAGAAGCTTCAACAAAACATACTAGAAAAAAGTCTTTGCAACTACTTTACTACAACTATGAACAGACTATAGCATTCAGTTTAAGGATTAAAGATATTTTAAGGTAACTGCAAGAATGACCAGAATAGTTCATACTGCACGAACTTTATTCTTGGTGTGTCCCTGAACACCATCTCCCACGGCTGCATGTCAACAAGTTCTAAGTCAGGGCACAGGGGCCCAAAAAGTAAAGTCTGGTACTTAGCAAAACAAATATTCATAGGAACAGCAGGAACATTAAGCTACCAGTAGTTAAGGAGTTTCTTGGAGGGCCTTTCAAACCAGCCAGGCCAAGCAGCATATTCAATTTTGCATCAGTGATATTACTGCTCAAGAATTTGAAGATCTCTATTGCTGTGATGACATTTCCCTCTCCATGGCTCATTGTTGTATTGTGCAATTTAACGAGTAAAAGGCAACCTTGGAGAAGGAAGGAACTGGGCTGAGAGTTATTAAGATTTTATATAAAAAATTGGTTTGATTAAAATTGACAATATTTAATTCAAGCCCCAGAATCTCATAGTCTTTAATACTATTAACTGGATTGTGTGTGCTGTAACACTTGTAATAACATTCCTAAGAAAGTGACTGTACTCAAATCAAGATTTGCAATGTCAGCCTGTTGGGATGAAGGAAAACTCCACCAGTCTGGTAAACTATCCCAATTACGGCTTTTGGGAAATCTCATTTATTTCTGAAATTGATATTTTTTTTCTAAATTCAGCTTTGAGCAAGAGGACATTGCAATAACTTTGCTGCCTCTCACATTGCTGTTCTGATAGTGACAATATTGACGCCAGTAATAGCATTTTACCACAAAATGTTGGTGTTTACTGTATTGTCATTTTTTTCTGTTTTGCCAACAGCAGGAAAGAAATTATGTGCTGCTCTTTTTTTTAAAAAAAAAAGAAAGATACCACTTTAGCTTGACACAGACAAAGGAAAACGAAAATACTAATACAGACTCTTTAAAGAGTTAATACGACAACGCAACAAATTCCAGATTTAGGCTTTGTGGACAGAACAGTCGACATCAAGATAATGAGCAGTAGATTTAGCTCTGAATACTCCTAAGAGTTGAACCTCAGTCTTGGGGTTACAGCATGGGTGCAATCCTGTACTGTGCTATGCAGAAGGTTGGACCAGATAATCATAAAGTTTTTTCTAACCTTAGACATCTATTTGTCCTTTCTTCCCCGGCTCAGTTCCTCGGCATAGCCTGTTGCGTCCCACACACAGAAGGCTTCCTCCCTCTCAGTTCTACATCCCCAACTATCTCCTTATTCAAACGCCACCAAGGAAGGTTCTCTGCTCAATTATTCAGAAGAAGTCTGTTGCTATTTAAACTTATTCCTTGGGGTATTCACATTTTACCCTCTCCACCCTGCTGATTACAGCAGGGCTTCTTTTCTTAATGTGTGCCAGTATGCACCTCCAGTCTGTCCCCCGTAAGTCTTCAAGACTCTTTCGTTGTTAAGCTGCTGGCATAGAGAACAGCCCACCTATGCTGAGAAGAACCAGTTTAATCAAAAAAACTCCACACCATACATCATCATTCATTCATAAAAATCACAGGCCATCATACTTTAGAATTCACCAAAGTCTCTTCAAGTATTTTACAATTACACTAACCTCTTAAAAGGTTAGTCCTTATATCCACAGAAAGTGGACATAAGATGGCATAACCAAATAAGTGCAAAAAATACATATCTGTTTGCCTAGTTGAAATGTTCTATGACATGTTCCTTGTTTTTGTTGTGCCATATACAAAATATGGGAAGTAGGTATCTCCACAAGAAAAAGAAGTTAGGAACTTTCACTCTTCAGTATCTGTACAATACAACGTTTAAAAATGAAAATCTATTTACAAGAATTAACTTTAAATTTAGTAAAGGTCTTGACCTAAAAAGACACAACTGTTCTTTTTTTATTGGATGCATCTAGATTCATATTTTCTTTTCATTCTCCCAAAAGAAGGCTTTGATTTTCATTTTTTGAGATTTTTTTAAACATTACTCTTACCAGAGCTTAATTTAGCCACATGGGAGCTCCCGGTTACCTTTAGACACATTAGAACTACTATCTAAAATGCTGAATTATGATAATAAATTATATTTCTTAGAGAATGAAGCCTGACATTCAGATCCATAATAAATTTCTAATGATACCAATTTGGAGGGCAGCAGGAAACAAACAAGAAAACACAAATCCCAACTATAACACTTGAGCATGTGTATAAATGCACACACACTGCATGATATCTGCAAAAGCAAAACCAAATCGGTGATTAGCAGCTGTGCAAGATTCAGACATACACAGATAATACAAAAAGTGGCTTACAGCAAGGTTTTCCACCTTCCAATAAAACACTTGCCTCTTTCTTAGCTCCTTATAACTAATTGCTTCTCTCCTTAGTGTTCCATCTTTAGCTTTGTCAAGTCTTCTTTCAACTTCATGCAGTTGAACTGGGTTTTTTTGGTTTTTTTTAAATATATATTTCTTCTCCACTACTAGTACTTTTCCAGTTTGACATGATGGCTTTATGTGTAAGAATACGTCATACACACTCTTACAAAATAAGCATGTCTGACAAATTTAAGGTACAAAATATGCCATGCACCCATTTTCATGGTCCTGTTATTTTATTCTGGATTTAATTCAAGTTAAGTTTAGATGAGACCTTAAAATGATCTGCAATTGCCAATGACCTAGTATTTGTTCCTACTGAAATCACCTGGAGTGGGAGGGGGAAAGCAATTAATCAATCTGGTCAATTCCTTATTAAGTAATCAGATACAGAAGCCCTCAACTGATCTGGAAGGTCAGGGAGAGTGAGAAAACCAGTTTATAAGATCATTATCTGTTGTCTTTAGCTACAGAGGCATTCACAAATAGCAGTGCGCTCACTGCAAACTACCAGAGTTTCACTCCACAGTTCTACATTCTAAACAGACCGCTCATTGCCAATATCCCAACCCTGTTACATGAGTTAAGATCACTCAGAAAAATCTCAGCCCAGCTATGCTGCTCCCACAGTCCACGCTCATTTTCTGTTCTCGTCCCCTCTCCCCCCAGTTCAAAGGGACGCATTTTGGCACAAACAGTGAGCATACCAGGTAACAGCCTGACCCCCAGAACTGCTCCCCTGCTCAGCCACTCTCTCCCTGAAGCAATTTGCTCCCCAGAGCAAGCACTGCCCAAGTAAAAGCCCAGACCCTCCATGCCCACACCAGCTGGGGAGACTGAGCTACTTTTACTTTCAGTGGAGACTGGTGATGCAATTATAAATGTTTTCTACTGGTGATGCCATTACAATACATGTATTCCACATCCAACTCTTTATCAAGTCCTACCCATATCGCTGTAACGCTAAGTCAGAAGAGAATGAAGGTCTACGCTCCACTTCCAAAATACAGAGAAAATATCAGAACTTCTCAAACATTAGACTGAAAAAAGACTGAAATATTTCAAAAGTGTTACAGAGTGATTTTTTTCCACAACATTTTCACAAAGAAATCAGTAAACAGAAGTATGGGGTTTCTCCTATCTGCTATCACATTTCAACAAAATCAAATTAAACTAGATTGGTTAAAAACTAAAGTCCTTCCAGCAAACATCATTTTGTCAGTATTTCTCTGGGAAACACTTCTGAGGAGTTCTGTTAAAACAGGTAAAAGCTATACCTGCAGCATTGAGATTTATAAAATCAATATAATTCTCTCACATACCTTTTTTTTTTTAAATAAAGGCATTTAATTTGTTGGAAGATTCCTTTTGGTGGTACTTTGGGAGACATTTTAAACATACAACATTTTAAGTCTACAAAATCATCTCACTAAATGGCGTGCTCAGTTAAACCAATTTTGGAAAGTGGTGAGAGATAATTACCAAGGTTAATTTTCAACAGTGAAAATTAATCAACAGTAAATGTACCATTTCAGAATAAAGAGTTTCTTTGCAATTTTAATATACCATTTTACTACTTATGTTTATCCTGATGTTTCACACACTCAAAGTTTCATGGTCATGACAATTTCTTGCAAAAACAAATCCTCTTCAGGGCCACTGAAGTGGCTACCGCTACAAATATCTTCTGGCTGAATAATAAGACAGAAACACTCACTTTAAATCTGGCAAAGTGCTGGCTTTTGTTATTTAGAGCACCAGGAGGTGCCATGACCTAAAATAACATGCTGCTGTATGTAAGGACTAGCTGTCCCATCCACCCCAGACGCAACTGTGGGACAGGAGCCAGAAGGCAATGGAGGGGGCTGCAGAGGGTGGCCAAGGGCAGGAGCATCTTTATCATGTCGCCTAAGGGTCACCAACATGTGCTAGAGGCACTTTAATAAGTTTCCAGCTGAACTTTCAGACTGCTAAGTCCAATTAATTGTATTACTCCTTCTGCTCCAGTAGCACAACAGTACTCCTGTGGCACATATTTACGGTGTTCACTGCCATTTCAGTAACGGATCACTCTCAACAAAAAAGCCCTTTTCACTCCCCTGCCCTAGCTAGTTTCACACAGCTGTATGTTTTGAAGTGCAGTTTTGCACACAAAACACTACTTTACAAAAGGAGCTTATTGTCTGCTTTCTCTGAAAAATGTAATTCTTTCCAACTATTTTTGTCATTGATTAACAAAGATTTTCCTCTTGAACTTCAGAACTTAATTCACTAGCTCTTTACCATTGTGTTTATTATTCAAAACACAGCAGATCACATCAACCTTCTTGCAAATACTTTAAACAGTTTGGTGGCAAAATTTCCATGTAGTATAAACCAATCTTGAGAAAGCTGTATGAAAATAAAAACAAAGTAAAAGTAAACTATTTAAGCTTATTTTTTCTCATCAACTTCTTTAAATGGAAATGAGTTTTAATTACTCTCTCTCTTAAGCTAATAGTTGTGCTTCCTATTGCCTGTTAGGCATTTTAAAGTAAATAGCTGAAACACTGCAAAATTGTTGCCTACACACACACACCTTTTTAAAAGTCAAATCACTGAACTCAATAATCACTAAGTAAGGCCTGCAACCAGAGCTCAGTGAAGTGCTACCCCCTACCACCAGCAACACCTTTGAAGACTACTCCTCTTCAGGCTCAAAAACCACGCTTGGGCTCATTTTGCTACTCCAACACAATGACCAGTTCTTTCAGACTAAAAAAACGTATTCTACACTGGAGAAATAGGAATTTGGATTTCTTTTCACATGTTTAAGTTCATGAGATAGAAACCTATTTCTGCAAAAGAACTCATGCTTATTTTGCTATGTAAAAAAAAACCCACAACAACAAACTCAAACCGAACAGCTGAGAAGAATCTGAATGTCAAGCAACACAATACAGGAACCAGCATGGAAATAATAGTATATTCTCCTTATTAGGAAAAAGGTGTAATAAATTGTATGAGTGAGAATCAAGTTTCTTTTAGTTACCTTCGCTGAGTATAAATGGAAACAAAATTAAAATCTATTGGTTTGAATCAAATGTTTCTTGCTCACTGATTTTTATCAAGTGAGAATTGACTGTAAGAGTTTTCTAGTTTTGTTTAATTATAACCAGGCTCTACAATTTCAAATCCAGCCACCTTGATTTACTTCAGGCCACTGAAATCACTGTACATACAATCACTTGAGAAATTGTTATGAGTCTGATCTTAGCTATTAGTTATTCAATCTCCTATTGTACACAGCATACTGATGTCCTCAAGCCAAAGTGAGTGTCATCCTCTAAACTTCAGCCTACTGAAGTCATGTTTTGACTGTTCTTACTTCGAGGTCCATGTGAGACTTTTCTACTTCCCGAAGCAATGCTTTCCCCATCAGCTTTCACTCCAAAATAGGTACAACAACAAAAAGACATTTTTAATACATGAATGGGGGGGATTGTATATAAGTTTTCATTATTATATGATATGGCATGTAACTGTGAACGCAAAAGGGCATGTTTATTCTTGCACAACAATGGATAAAGACTTCAGACTTTTTTGAAAGTGAAAAGAACCAGATATAAATTATATTTAATTAGCCTGAAGATGAATGGTGTATTATGTATCTTAAAAACTTTTCAAGTTTAACAACATGTTTCATCAGCTTAAGACAGCTTGGTCCAAAAAGTAGACCCAATCAAGCTCCCCAATTTCATTCACTGGATCACAGCTCCTAATGACTTTTTCTACAGTAAAATCCATATTCTGATATGGAATGTTTTTTATTTAGTACAGTTTGGTTTGTTTTCTAATTAGAGCCAGATTTCTATTTCCAAAGCATAATATATTAACAGAAAAAAAAAAAAAACAACAAACCAACATTTAACAGCAATCCAGAAAGAACTGTTCTGTACTCTCCCCTAGGCACAAACTTGGACTCCGTTTAGCATGGAACAACTCAGGGAATGCATAAAGCACATACGTTAATGTATTCTAAGTGGACATAAGGAAAGGGGATAGGCTGACAAATGAGATGTTATATCTTCGAGCATCTAGCAGTTTCAGAGCAACTGGAGGCTGCAATCAAAATATCCATTAGAGTGCTCCACGTTTCAGAACAAGCAAGCAAGTGGTTGTCAGTGCATCCAGTAAATCACCTGATCCTATTACAAAATCAATTACTGCAGCACATTTCTATTGCTACACAACCTGATAATGGCAAAATGATATTGGATAGCTACTGCAAGGTCAAGAAAACTGCTAAAAAGATATGAAATTTGTCTTTTTATCATGTAAATCCAAATTACACAGCATCCTTTTAATGGTATAGTTAAAATTATAATTACCTTCTTCGGCTGATTGAGACATTCAATGGATAGTCTCTGCAACTGCTCTGATGTATGACTGCAAGATAGAAGATTGGAGCAGCAGGTCGAACAGCCCAGCCTCTTCATTAAAGAAGAAATAATGCTGCAGCCACAGCCACACATTGACTTGCTCATCAGACGAGTTTATTCCTAAAGAAATTAGGACCAGTACTGTCCCATAAACACTCAAAATTGGCCAGCTGCCTCATTCTGCAGCTCCCTGGCTGAAAATATGACTGCTAAACAGAAAGGGAAGGGGAAAAAAAATGCTTCTCAAAAAAAAAGTCAACCAGTCTCATCAGTAAGTAATACCTCACATTTAAAAAATGGGTACATTTCTCCCTCTACTCGTCTTTGCAAAGTTAGCTGCTTCGAAGCGACAGACAGCTGTCTAACAGAGGAGTAAATTCAGGGATGGCAATCTCTCCAAACTGCTTGCTGACTACTCCTTCCCTGGCTCTTGTCACTTCCAGTCTGTTTTGCCCTCCCCAGCAGCACAGCCTATCCAGGCTGGGCCCCGTCCAGAGGAGGCTGTGCCAGCAGCCAACAGCTGAGCGCTCCACCCAGCGCAGCCCCACGCGCTCGCCCACAGCACCTCCACAGTGGCCACGGCACAGAGCAGGGGACTGCACATCTTGGGAGCTGCCACCCCTCCGTAACACCTCTGCTTGAAAAGCACCTTCCAGTTACATAGGGGAATGATGAGGCTTGTCTGACTGCTACACTCCCAGACTGACTACTTGCAGCAGCTGGGAAAGGGGGAAAAAGTCTTCCTGGAAAGTCAGAATGCATGACAAAAATGCTACCCAAGTCTATCAAATCCTGAAATAAGAATGGCTGCTACAAAGCTATGTGAGTGAGAACAACATCAGGAAGAGCCAACACAAATTTAAACCCAGGAAGAAACACGCATAAAAGGCTTTGTAGTAGAATGTCTAAAGGTACCACAACCAAATCTCAAAACAAGTTAGAGGCAGATCGTGTAAGCAGCTTTAATAAAGTCTTCGAGGAGCCCTTTGCTTTGAGAAAAACAAAAAAAGGCAAAACTAATTCAAACAAGCAGTCAGACATAAACAGGTCCCCTAACCTTTAAAAAGCAGTATACTCTTCTCAAAATACAACATTGAGTACCCACCCCCTCACACCCCCTCAGTTTAACACACATAAGGAACTTGCTGCTGGAAACATTTTCTTGTTTGCAAGAGATAATGATGCAGTAACTATATACTTTTGCCTTTCCATGGGAAAAAAAATGCAAGTAATATTGCAAAAAGCTCATTTTAATTGGTTTAAGATGGTATGGTATGCAATACTATTTCTGAAAGTAGAAGGTCTCACATTAACACAACTGCTTAACCTGATTACAGGATAATCTGACTTGAAATAATTGTCACTTACATTTATAGAGCTATCAGTGCTTGATCAATAGCATCCTTTTTAGCAAAAGGTTAAGAAAAAATGCAAGTGATGTGAAAGCAGCTGAAATTAATATAATCACAAAAAAACCTCCTTTTCACAATGCATTGAAAGCTTCATTTCTCTCCGGCTCTCTCCCCTCCCTTTACTTTCTCTCCCTCTTTCCCCCTCCCTTTCCTTGGTTTAAAGCTGAACTGAGCCTCTCGCTTCACCTTGCTCTGCCCTTTTGATATTTATGTTCTTATTAAATCAATTTCCAGTAGTATCTATATACAAGCATGCACAACAAATTGAATGGTAAAAAAAAAACCCAAACCCTTCCGTAGATAAAGACTACAGATGCAAACAAGCAAAATAATGCAGTAACCTTTTACTCGCCTGCTGGAGGTACTGTCTGCTGCATGGAATTTTAAATCCTCATCTGCAGATGCAATTGAGCTGGTATTGCCAAGGACTTTGCTCTTCCCGTACTAATTCTACACAGCTATTCATCGAAAGAGCACATTATATAGAATATTTAAAGTAATACCAGGTGAAATTACTTAAATGTCTCGAAAGGAACCAACTTCCACAAAAAGCAGCTATAGCTCTGACCAGCCACATTTCAGAGATATGTCATGCACATTAGTGAAGAAAGTCTTATTGCTGATGCATGCTTGCCAGCAATGTGCAGGATGTGGAAGCAGAGAGCTAATGAAAAAAATTAATACACAGATTTAAAGTGCAAGGATCATGCTCCAATGCTCAATATTTCACATGTCCTGCATACCACAAAAATCTCTTTACAGAAGCATCTATTGTTTATAGAGCTAAGAAAACGTTGTTAAAAGCAACCCCCACATCCCCCTACTTCAAATCCTGGCCTCTCAGTAGACTACAGATCAGCTCTTGTACAAGTGTTCTCACTGTACCTGTATTTCTAATACACAGACTAGCCTTTTCCTTTGGCAGCATGTAGCTAAGGATTACACAGATATATTTCTTAACAAGAAACAGACTACAGGAAAGCATCAATATTTGGGATAATGGTTTGAAGTCTAATAGGGTTAGGAAGTACAAGGGTACTTCACTAGAATTTGTATTACTCCTGGTCGAGATGGAGCGCCAGCAGTGCAGCCTGCTATTTATTATTTATGAATTCTTCCCCTCCTCGTGTCAGTTTCCTTAATGTACTATTGATCCCTGGTGCGTGCAGATAGAGCCAGTGACTGACAGCCACGGCCTCACAGAATAAGTATCTGCAACATAAATTAATATTTTTAAGAATATCCAAGTAATTTTAATGCGGGGGGGGTGGAGGGAGGTTTCCTATCTATGGACAGCAGAATTGAAGTCCTACTCATAGTGACAGAGTTAATAGAGAAGAACAAATGTTTGTTCCCCCACCAAAAGCATCCTCTAGTGCCACTTAAAACACAAAGACAGATTTGCTTAAATTTTACGTTGGTGTTACCACTATTTTTGGTTTATTTTTCTTGTGTGTTATCAACAAAACTTTCAATACCTCTTTACTCCCTATGACATGTTTCACCTGAATTTAAAATTGCTTGCTATGAATCTCTTTTGTTACATCCCTGTTCCCAACTAAAGTATTAAATGTTTAATGTTCTCCACTATACTCATTGACAGGACAGAGTCATGAAGACAACATCCTCAGAACTATGGTTACCTTCCAGAATACCACCTATTTTTATCATATTAGCTCTCATGACTTCCACAAACTCAGTCAAATCCAAACAAAAATGAAGCAAGGTTGTTAATGGTTTTGAAGAAACATTTATCATACTAACAAAGCTTTCTTGAAATATTCTTCATCTCAAGCCACAGACTGTTTCAATTAAAAAAAAAAAAAAATGCAAAGGAGACATGATTTCATGCTAAGCTAAGGCCATGCTCTCCTGTACACAAAATCTCAATAGGCAAGCAGCCAGACATGCTCTTAGGCCTTGATGGAATATCACTTGGACACAGAGAGTGGAAGAGACAGTAGACTATGAAAAGTGTAAGTAGAGACTAAAAAAAAAAAATGCAGAATAGATATACATATAGAAACAATATATAAATTATGAAACATAGTTACTGAATAAATAATCAAACAAATACAACTTTGAACTGGGGGAAAGCCTTCCCACAAAAAGATTCTTGCCCAATTTTTACAGCACATTATTAGTAATACACAATCAGGACAAAATCGCTATACTATATATAAGTAATTGGAAAGATTAAATGTCAAAACTTTTTGCAAGGTTCTAAATGTGTAACACCTGACAATAGATACTCAAACTGAAAAAAGCCAACAAGTTTATTTGTTTCGGATGTAGACAACAGCAAGCGAATTCAAGAGAAGCTACAACTCTAAAGGGTTTAGAAGGAGGGAAGACACTTTTCACAACAGCTGAACAATTTTTAAGGCAACTCTCCAAAAGACAGTGGGAAACACCAGAGACCCCGGGGCTTGCCACATGACACAGCCAGCTCCTCTGTTCTGTCTGCAGTCAGTTCTGCTGCCTTGGAAAATAAATGCAACATGCAGAACAACCACCTTTTCAATAGCTGGTCAAGATGAGGGCCGGCTGGTGTACTTTCTTGCAAATGAATAGATCTCCTCTGATGTAATGCTCAAATCATTGCTAAAAAAACCCACCTGTTTTTAATACATACCTAACTTTTAATACAGTCAGAATATGTGCTTCTGCGTGGCAAAAAAAGTAGCACAAGATCAGAATGTATGCTTATTGAAATTTTTTTTCAAGGGAAGATGATAGCAATCTGAATGAAATTTTACAAATCTCATTAAAATAATAAAAGAACTTGTAGTGCTATGAACTGAACCTAAGCTATGTATTTCTTCATAATCCAAAAGCTGCTTTATTGGTTCATATACACTAGTACAATAGGTAAAAGACACCTTCTAATTGAAGGTTTGCTCCTGGTAATAAAAACTTTGAAATCCTCCATTGGGAGAACCAGTAAATTGCTTTAAAAATTTCATCATCTGCTGCGCTCTCAAGATTGAAACTTAAAGATGTGAAAATGGTCTCTGGCATTTTCATCCTCATGTCAGACAGTAAAACAAAACAAATTTTAAAAAATGCCATCACAACAGACAAGTACACTGTCCCTGCAACAGACAGATTTCAAAGCAGTTATAGGATATGAGAAGGCATGTCCAATTTCACCCAAGACACAATGTGACAGAAGCGGTGGTTTTCAGCCTCATCAGCTTTTCTCAAGGTCCCTTCCTTGTGTTTAGGGTGGGAAGAGATGAATGGGTAATCAAACTCAGGCTCATTCTTTCCCCTCCTCCACAAGAGGAATCATGAAAAAAAAATAAAAGGGTTGAAAAAGAGGAAGACAAATCTTTTTGATCCAAAACGAAGCAATTTGTATAAGCTTACGCAGGACAAACACTGGCTGCACCCTCCAAGGCCCCCATCTCATACCTGACCCCCTCTGTTGATGACAAATTTTCCAGTTTGGAAAACAAAACATACGAACAGCCCCTCTCTCCAAAAAACCAAACAGTGGTACTCTTCTGAGCTTCGCCTATAGAGATAAAAGAAAAAACACAGTCCTAGTATTTGTAGTTCCAGGAAATGTTTTCTTGAACTCTTTCAGACGTCAGTGAACTTGCCCACTTTCCTCTGTGCAGCACAGCACAGGTATGTAACTCAAACCCTAGCTTCCAAGAGCATGGAAGCACTGTAATGCTGGGAGCTTTGGAGCCTGTGTTTCACTCATTTGCTCCAAGGTAATAAAAGAGACCACACTACTGCCATTCTAATTTCTTAACACATATTGTGGGATACAGTGACATATCCAACTAACTGAACTGACAAACACCTCAGGATTGGTACCTAATCATCATTAGCCATCCAAATTAGAACGTCCCTTTGACGAAATGTACATGCACACTGCCTTCTCATTAACTCCGGTGTTCATACTTTCATTGTTTATCTTGCATGCTGTCCCCATCTACCTGGACTTTTTCTCTGTTGGAGAGAAAGAAGGCAACAGGATACCAACTCATTCTCTGTAATTTTTTAAGAACCACTCCATCACTTCCCAGACTTATGTTATTCGTTATACCTGAGGGAGACCTCTATACCAACTGCATTTTTTGCCTCAATCTTGTTACAGTACTCCCAATTTAAACATCATTCGATATTTATTGCAAATTGATGCAGCAACGAAGAAGTTGTTTCTCTACAAGATTAAAAAGTGTTCTTAATTTATTCCAACATGCTCATACACAGACTAAAAATAAAAAAAAAAAAAGAAACATGTTAAAAGGGTGGAAAGGAAATAACCATATCTTTTAGAGTCAAGGTAATTTACACTCTAAATATAATCACTCCATTCCACAAGAGTTGCATACTATGGAAAACTGTAATAAAAATTCTGAGAATCTCCTATATCTGCTCTTACCCAAGGGCCACGTGTAGGCTTCTCTTTCTACTTCCTCGGCCTCTACAACACCCCTAACAAAGTCTTTCTCCCTCCATGTGTTCAGCTGCAGTGTGTTTATTGCAGGCAAGCAAGGAAACAGGCAAGAGACAAAACCAAACCAAAACAAACCCCACAACATCACCAGCATTTCTTTGACTGTGGCTGAGTGAACCCTCCAGCCCCTGGTCTTGTCTTGCTACCTACCTTCCCTATACTTCACTCCCCAGAGGAGCTCTTCATCTGGGCTGACTACCTAAGTAAAAATCACACCCCTTTAACAATTCCCAGCACCTTCTAAAACAGAAGAAAGTCCTTTCTACCATCTTCCAGCTATATGAGACAATAAAATGTTTAGCTCACACAGTGAGTGCAGTCTAATGAGGGCAATCAGTGTGGGGCTTGTGAGGATGTCTCCTGAGAGAGCAGGAGATGATCCAGTGGCAGATTTCTGGATGTCTTTTCTAGTGGGCTTAACAACAACAGAATTCATAATTTGGCTTAGGAGCTAAAATCACTTAGCTTTAGTGCTGTTGATAGACATATGGTTCCTGGCATTAGATGGGAAGCCTACACTTCAGTCATGAACACAGGCACCAGCAACCAATCACACCAAATTAGGTAGGGAGCTATTACAGCTAAATACAGGGACATCTGCACAGGAGTTGTTCCTCTCCTCCAGTCCTCCCAAATGCACTTATGGCTTACTGAGTAGTCTCTACTTCACTTCTCTTCTTGCCTTTTTCCTAAAAACCATCTGTAAAAGACAGTTTTCCACACAGCACTGGAAAACAGCTGGAGATTATAAACCAATTGAATATGAGAAGTCAGTAATCCTTCAAGATAAAGAATAAATTCACACTACCATACATTACCTACTCATTTTCAGTATGCTGAAAATATTGCCTCATAAGCAATAAAAGTTGTTAAACATATACACATGTGCCTGTTTCTAGCAGCTGGTGATTCTCCTCCTTTAGAGCTCGGGATAAGCACTAAACTGACTGTCAACTTACAACCCAGTGTTGAAACAGTTAATATTTTTCTCAGAGGTAACCCTCAGTGCAAGCACTGAATGCTGCTTTCTTTCAGAGCTCTTGTTTCAGTCTAGCTACTTATTTAAAAGGAAACACTATCAATTTATGCTTGGTACTTCTTTTTTAAGGTGACTTAATTATGAGTGCTATCTCTTTTCAAACAAGGGCAGTGAAAAAAAAATCCCAAAGTAGTGCAAAAGAAAACTGACAACTGATGGAAAGAGGGAGGCTGCTATAACACATTAGCCTGTAATAAATATCACAGAGGAAGCAAGTAGCTTACCATCTGACTGAAAATTTCAGAACCACCCATTTCCATTACTACTCATTACGACAAGGATGAGGACAACGAGCTTCTCAGAACAGACACACTCTCACCACAGACAGGATGGTAATTCTTCCACAAGCAGCGCAGGGTAATAACCATGCAATTCCTGCTACACCCTTGGAACAGAATGCTGCTGACCTGGCAAGGCTGAAACATGAATCTTAAATGGTTGTTTTCAAACCCTTTACATAGGATTGCCAAAAGTAAATTTGCCCAGACTTCACATATGACCCCGGTCCCTTTGCTTCCCTGGGGCAAAGGGGGAGGGATGAGAAATAACAGGGACATAATCTTACATTTAGGTGTCACAAAAGCCTGATGCTTACAGAATATCAGCAGACTGACTCCACTGTCTATTCACAGGTGGGTCCTACTAAGTGACAAGGAAGGTGTGACCACACTCCTTCACTGCTACTGGAAAAAATTCCACATCATCCAGCAAGGTGCATTTCTAGGAAGAACAGGCAAAACACAAGAAATGTTCTGGGGCAAAACAGTACACCTTTTGATACAGAAATTACCATGTCAAATCACACCACAACACAAGACCTTTAATTCTTTTTGTTCTCTGTCATTTCAAGCAATATTCAGAATTACTAGATTCTTTTAAAAATGTATCTTACTTTCATTCATAATCTAGGTCTTCATAGAGCTGCTGATAGAGGTTAGCTTTATGAAATTCAGTTTTTCAGCAACATTTTTTGAAAATGTCAAAACAAACAAAGAATAATACACCAAACTAAAAGCAAGAAAGAAGAGATTTAGCCATGTCTGAGCATGGAAGAAACCAGACCTTTACTTTCAGGTAACCATATTTCAAATAAGAAACCTTTCAAGACAATTTCAAAGTTCAAGAGAGAAGCACAAGAGCCTTATAAAGAACAGTGTTCCCACTATATCTCATGTTAAACCAAGAACCACAACAACAATGACGATATTCTAATCCTCTATGCTCTTCAGGTTGCATGAAACAAGTAGATTAGCCTTTATTACATTTAAGACAGAAATCTCAGAGCTGACTAGCTACATTAAATAAAAGCTTACAACATTAACTTAACCATTATCAAATAACAATTCCCCCTTTCCCCCCCACCCCCCGCCATTTCTCAACTTAAGCCTCACCCTCTCCACCTACAGAAGTACACTAAGGCAAAATATTTACTATAAATATTACCTTTTGCAATACTCTGTCTGAAGTCATTATTCACAGCCAAGTGCATTTTCATTACCCCTTTGGAACTCATGGTCCAGATCTTTCTGCACAGCCTTATTCACAGCTACAGCGAATACAATCTGTATGAGTGAATCACATGGGAAAATGCTAGCCTATAACACCAGTAGCTTATGAAAGTTTAAAAAGGTATTTTTACTTTAGATACAAGTTCATCACAACACACAATTATGTTCTATGCCTCTGTTAGCTTTCAGGTGCAAAGCTGGAACTTCTCAATAGGAAAAGCTGGCTACATGTAACTGCAGAAAACATTAACAGATGTTGATGCAAGAAGAAAAAAAAGGCACCTTGCCTGTTCACTTTTTTCATATGAGATCATCAGTCTGGTAATCCTAGAAGGGAAACTGTGTCCTCCAGCTAAAAAAAAAAGTTAAGGTAATCCAAAGCTATAAGCCAGAGAAAGGGAGCATTTTGCAAACTGTACTTCTCTAGAGGATACTTCACAGTTCTTAACAAAGACTAAATGAACTTCAACTCTAAAAGTGAAACAAATAAAAATACAATCTAATTCAAGATAAACAGAAATTACATTCTTTAATCAACCTCCTCCTAACAAAAAAATCTACATACATTTAGATGCAGTGCAGAATTTTTTCACAGAAATATGTATATCCATTCTTGAACCAGGGTTGAGTAGTAAGGAACAACCTACACAGACATTCCACATTTAAGACTGCTATATACGGAATACCTTAATATGCCTTCTACCACTTTCATCCATTCCAAAATCAGAGACTGACACAGACAAAGATCTGAAGAAACAGTTAAATCTTTTCTAAACTGTCAAATGTATTTATCAATCTATCCACGAGACAGAAAACAAAAGACAATTAGTTTCTCCCTACCTGTGTATGCCGCACCATCTATTTCCTACAGAAAAATTGAGGTATCATGCATGAGCTTAACCTAGACAACACAAATAACAACAGTGATACAGATGCTTCAGCACAAGCCTTAAGTGTGTGCCAGAATGCAAAACTGAAGCAATCTCCATCATTAAAGACACTAGCTAAACACACCACCACAGGGGTCTTAATTCCCACTACATCATGAATTTTGCTGAGCTAGAGCAGCCCAGCATCAGTGCTTGTGGCAGGGAAGTTCACCTGAGGCTGCTGCAGGCCAATCAGCACTGGCAGCAGAACCACTTACAGTAGCTTCAAAAACGTACTTCACTCCTCTCTCAGGTGTTTCCAATCCCATGTCACCCCTGGCCTTGAGCCGGCACAAGAATCTGTGCAGATCACACAAGCATTTTAGATGTTCTTGAGATAATTAGTTTTATCCTGCAATAGTTCTGAAATCTAGTTCACTGCACAGATGCTCCAAAATTTCTAGAAGTCAAGAGTCAGAAGCTGATCAGCAGAATTTATTTCGGTAGCACTGCCTATTTTAAAGTGCTCAAAAACTAAAGCCTACCACCAGTTTCAATCTTAGCAGCAGTGTTGCTTATGCCAAGTTATGCAGCCTTTGATCCCTTATTTCAGACTCCTCTCCCTCCCATACAGAGGGGAATACAGAGGTATAATTCTTCATCTGGTTGGACAGGGAAAATAGGAAAATTTGTTTGGATGAAAACCACAGGAAAAAAAAAGAAGGTCACACTTCATAAGATGGCCAATCTAGATCACTATGCTTACTACACATGACTTCATCACATTACACAGAGGTGGATGGTGAGGTGGAGGGTGGAGGAGAACAGCAGAGATGAAGGAGGCCAGGGGAAGCTGGAGATACTGCTGTTTGAGCAAGCAGGTCTATCACAGGAATTCAAGCCCAGCCAAATCCATGGATGTCATACAGCACACTGATGAAATAATTTGTTGCTCTGTTCCTCACTTCCTTGCCAATAAAGCTGGATGTATGTTTACTATGCACAGGGCTTTGGTAAGGTAAGAAAGTTAAAGACTAAGTTATTTAAGTATTATATTACTGAGGAGATAGAAAAGGAGGGATACAATTCTTGAACACAGGACAACAAAAAAAAACAGCTAACAGGAGAAATAAGAAGCTTTTGTTCCTTTTCCTGTAACCAAAGTATAGGAGCCAGCCAGAGAGAAGAAGTGCTAAAAACTGAGAGTGAAGTCACAGGGATAAACTCTGCTCAGAGGAAGTTTGAGCTGGATGTGCTCTAATGTCCTGCTTAAAGCCCTTTAGTTGTCCATAGTTAGCTTTGCATTTGAGCAGCAAGTGGACCCACGGCTTTATAGGGGAAGAAAAGAACTGACTGAGAACAAGCATCACAGCAATACAGAGTAATTAGCCATCGAGTTAACATCCAAAACAGACTTTCATTATGTATTACCAAAACAAGATTTTACTTCTAAATGACTACTAGGTCTTCTGTTTTAAGGCTCGTTATTTTCTTGTATGTTAACAAGCTTTAATTAATATCAAGATATGAAAGACCAATTAAGTAGTGAGGTCACAGTGAGGTTACCTGTGCACATACAGGGAGCCAGGTTTTACATATAGGCATCCCTGAAACCACTTAGCAGTAACCAGCCAGTGCAGACGAAGTAAGCCATACAAAGTCATGTAAGGTTTAATAACTTAAAGTTATTAACTGGAAGCAGAAATATGAATACAAGGATCTTGTAAGATTCACATCCAATTACATGCCTTTTAGCAGTTTTTATTTTTATCATTAAGACAAAGTATTCAATTTCTCTACAGTTCTGAAAATCTTTGGTCCCAGAATATCCAATTTGCAAGCCATCTTTAGAATATATGACTTACTGGTTTTCAGATTTCAGGAAGTACTTTCTCCCTAAAGCAGCACCAAGAAGAAGTGATTAGTGTACAATTATAGGCAGGAACCCTAAATTACAATCATTTCATGTTCTGATGAAACATGGCTAATGAGAAAAACTGCAATCCTAAAGAACGTGCAGTTTATCATTCCTGTTAAGATCACGACAATCTTTGCTCCAGACTTCAGATCCAGGTTTGAACAGACTTCAGACAAAAATTTTTCTTGACCTATGACTTACAGCAAAGTTAACATGCTCTGCAAAGCCCTGACAATTATATCTGAGTTAATTAAAAGGACATCTGCAGGCACTACAAAAAAAATCCCTGAGGACAGAAAATAATGCTATAAATTTGTATATACTATCGTCATAATTTATTAACTATAGAATAGTATAAGTGGAGCTTTTACTAACATAATCCGAAGGTGTTTACCTATACCCCCCCACCCAAAAATTCTTTACCTAATGGGATCATTGTAACATCTCATCACATAGGTGATGTGCTATACTTAGTACAATGCATCCCAGGCAACCCATTGCCAGCTCAGTTTCCTAAAGAACATAAAACTTACTGGTTAGCACTGGATCTTGCTAGACTAGCTGATTTGTTTTGTTGTTTGGTTCATTTTTCATTGTTTGGGGGTTGTTTTTTCTCCTCATTTAGTTGGTTGGTAGTGGGCAAGAGGGAGACAATGACACCAAGATCTTTTAGGACATAAAAATAGCCAATCATCATTCATTTTGTGCAGTCACCATTCAAAACAAACCTCATTTTATTTCATTTGTTGTAGCACTGTAAATAGAGTGCTTAAGGACACAGTCAAGGTGAAGTCACGGTTTGCTCGTGCTATTTTTTATCCGCCATAACATAACTAAATCAACTTCAATTAAATTAAATGCTTTAGTTAATTAATCAGTGTAACTAACCTGTCATTTGCCATTTTCACATAAGAATTTATATACTAGAAAATTTCACTCCTTCCCTCTTTTAGGTTAGCTGGTATAACAAGGGATATTACTCTTCTTTCCTCTCCTACCCCTCACTGCACAACAAGCCTGGTTTTACTCTCGCTTTTCTACCCCTTCACAGCTTCAGTGCTGTTGTGATTTGCTGCATCCACTCCTCGGGATGGCTAGTACATCCCATGTCTCATGCATTCCACAACAGAAAAATTTCAGTAATTCCGAAACTCCTGGGCATCAAGTTTTCAAACTGACATGAAAAAAACCCAGATACAATCTGGCACAAATACTGGATTTCTCAGTGACTAAAATT
Organism: Cephalopterus ornatus; assembly: GCA_013396775.1. Taxonomy (NCBI): domain Eukaryota; kingdom Metazoa; phylum Chordata; class Aves; order Passeriformes; family Cotingidae; genus Cephalopterus; species Cephalopterus ornatus. Next base: position 129,942 of record VZRE01009015.1, on the reverse strand, counting down.
TAAATCAACAAGACACCAGGAAGAGTTCTCTAACATTGTTTATTGGAATTTTTTAACAGGTGTGTCTTGTAGCCTTCTATTTAATGTATCTCAGTGTTTCAGTTTTACATAAACTTGCTTCTAGATTTCACTAGCTAGGAATAACTTTATTAAAACACACAAATACTATTATCTGCTGGTATTGCATCACATGGACACCAGCGATACAGCCAGGAGCGCGTGAGGAACCAAGGATTACAGAGCCCTGCAAGTGACAGTGAGGAACTCTGGAGCACAGGTAGATTTTTTTCCTCGTGGTCAAATGCGTTTGAAAGAAACAGCTGGATCTGGAAAGTCAACAAATGGTTCCAGGACTGGTGCCACCACCAGGGATTCAGCAACTTGGACCATGGGACTTACTTGGTCTACTGGGGGCTGATGGTGCCGATCTGTCAGAGAAGGGGAAATGTATTTTTAATCATAGCCTTGCCAAGCTGCTGAGAAGAGCTTGAAACTAAAGCTGTAGGGTGGGGGGGAACTTCAATCCATCCCACTTGTACCAGTTTTACGCCAGTGACAACAACAGAGGCCCAGAGAGGGATCGCTGGTCCATAGGAGAGTACCTGGAGGGAATTCCAGCCCCTTCAACCAGTAAGTCAGCTTCATCATGGGCCCAACTGGAGTGCCCCATGCAAATGTAGGCAGCACGGGGAATAAACAAAGAGTTATCTGTGATCTTACTGACACCATGGAGACATGGTGGAATGGCTCCTATGACTGAGTGTTAGAATGGAAGGATACAGGCTCTTTAGGAAGGACAGACAGGAGAGATGAGGTAGGGGGTGTTGCCCTCTACATCAGTGACCAACTAGAGTATACGAAGCTCTGTCTGGTGATGGATGGGGAGCTGACTGATGGCTTATGTGGGTCAGGATTAAAGGGAAGGCAGAGACGGATGACATAGTGGGGGGGCTGGTACTGGCTGCCTGATCAGGAACACCACGTGGATGAGTTTGTCTATAGACAGGTAGGAAATGCCTCATGTTCACAAGCCCTGGTCCTCATGGGGGAACCCTGGTTGTCCCTCTAGTATCTGCTGGAGGGACAACACAGCAGGACATAAGCAATCCAGGAGGTTCCTGGAATTTGTGGATGCCAACTCCCTTCTCCAAGTGACAGAGGAGTTAGTGAGGTGCAGTGGTGTACCTCGTTCTCACCAACGAGGAGGGGCTGGTGGGGAATGTGAAGTTCAAGGTCAGCCTGGGCTGCAGTGACCACAAAATGGTGCAGTTTGAGATCCTTAGGACTGCGAGGAGGGTGCACAGCAACCTTGCTATCCTGGACTTCAGGAGTGCAGACTTTGGCCTCATCAGGGAGCTGCTAGAATACCATGGCATAATGCCGGGAGGGAAGAGGGGCCCAGGAAAGCTGGTTAATGTTCAAGAATTGACTCCTCCAAACTCAGGCAAAAACTGGAAGCCTTCATGGATGACAAGGATGTCCTGGACAAATTCAAACACAAAATCGAAAGCTACAGAGGGTGGCAGCAAGGACAGGTAACCTGGGAGGAATATAGAGAAATTGTCTGATCAGCCAGGCATCAGTTTAGGAACTCTAAAGCCATGACAGAATTAAATCTGGCCAGAGACATCTGTGGCAACCAAAAAAGCCTCTGTATGTATGCTAGTAATAAAAGGAAGACTAGGGAAAATAAGGGCCCTCCCTGGAAAGAGATGGGAGATCTTGTTGCCTGGGACATGGAGAGGGCTGAGGTACTCAACTTTTTTGCCTCAGTCTTCACTAGTCTTCAAAGTTTTTTGTACCACCACCTGAGTCCCAGAAGGCAAGGGCCGGGACTGGGAGAATGAGGAACTACTTGCTGTAAGAGAAGATCAAGTTCAAGACCATCTAAGGAATCTGAAGGTGTACAGGTCCATGGGATCTGATGAGATACATCTGTGGGTTCAAAGAGAACCGGCAGATGAAATGGCTAAGTCACTATTCATCATATTTGAGAAGCTGTGGCAGGCTGGTGAAGTTCCCACTGACTGGAAATGGGGAAGCATAACCCCATTTTTAAAACAGGGAAACAAGAAAGACCCAAAGAACTCCAGGCCAGTCAGTCTGACCTTCATGACCAGGAAGACCATGGAGGAGGTCTGGAAAACATGCTAAGACACATGGAAAATAAGGAGGTGACTGCTGACAGCCAACACGCCTTCACTAAGAACAAATCGTATCTGACAAATTTGGTGGCCTTCTACAATAGGGTTACAGTGGTGGTGGATGAGGGAAGAGCAACTGATGTAATCTACCTAGACTTGTACAAAGCACAACATCCTTGTCTCTAAACTAGAGAGAAAGCGATTTGACAGATGGACGACTCGGAGGGTCAGGAATTGGATGGATGGTCGCACTCAAAGTTCTGGTCAATGGCTCAACATCCAAGTGGAAGCCAGTAATGAGTGGTGTTCTTCAGGGGTCAGCATCAGGGCAGGCGCTGTTTAATATCTTTGTCAGTGACACAGACAGTGGGATCGAGTGCTCTCTCAGCAAGTTTGCTGACAATACCAAGCTCTTTGGTGTGCTCAACAGGCTGGTGATCCAGAGGGACCTGGGCTGGCTAGAAGTGGGGCCACGTGAACCTCGTAAAGTTCAACAAGGCCAAGTGCAAGCTCCTGCACCTGGGTTGGGGCAATCCCAAGCACCAGTAGAGGCTGGGCAGAATATGGATTGAGAGCAGCCCTGAGGCAAAAGACTTGGGGGCGTTGATTGAGGAGAAGCTCAACGTGACCCAACAATGTGTGCCTGCAGCCCAGAAAACCAACTGTGTCCTGGAATGCATCAAAAGCAGCATGGCCAGCAGGTTAAGGAAGGTGATTCTTCCCCTCTACTTCTCTCTTATGAGACACCCCCCACCCAGAGCACTGAGTCTGCCTGTGGGGTCCCCAACGTAAGAGAAATGTGGACCTGTTAGAGTAGGACCAGAGGAATTTCACAAAGATGACCAAAGGGCTGAAGCACCTCTCCTATGAAGACAGGCTGAGAGAGTTGGGGAAGTCTAGAGAAGTGAGAGGTCCAGGGAGACCTTGTAGCAGCCTTCCAGTACCTAAAGAGGGCGCACAAGAAAGCTGGAGAAGTACTTTGTAAAAATGCATGTAGATATAGGACAAGGAGAATGGCTTTAAACTAAAAAAGAGTGTAGGATTAGATTAGATGTCGGGAATAAATTCTTCACTGTGAGAGTAGTGAGACAAGGGAACAGGCTGCCCAAAGAAGCTGTGGATCTTTGGAGGGATTCAAGGCCAGACTGGATGGGGCTTTGAGCAACCTGGCTTAGTGCAAGGTTCCCTGACCATGTTGGAGGGGTTGCAACTAGATGATTTTAAGGTCCCTTCCAACCCAAACTATTCCACGACTCTGTAATGACAGACACTGAATATAAAGTCTCCCCAGCTGAGCAGCAGTAACTTTGTAGCATGCCAGATAAGCTGGAGTTTCTCAGCTCCTTAGCTAAGTTCCTTAGCAAACAGTTTCTATTCCTAGCCACTAGTATTTCTACTCAATCTTTTTATGCAATGTAAATCAGTCACATATTGAACTTATTAGCCAAAATATTGTGGCACTGAGAAGCAGATAGCATTGTATATTCACCTCTAGGTACAAATAATGCCCATAACCATGTCAAACCCTCCCCCTTCTCAGTTTTTAATTGCAAGATTTTATTTTTACTCTGGCATTTCGTAAAGTTCAAAAGTTCACTCAAATTTAAGGAAGCATTTCACTTGAATTTTTCCCCAAAGAACCATTTTCTATTGAAGTTTATATTCAGCTAAATATTTCATCATCCTCCAGTAGCAGGCAAATCAGCATATACTTCGCAACTTCAGTTAAAGAGACAACTGTATGTTATTAAATATTCATATATTTTGTGCAACTGAAACTGAATTATAAAAGAGGCTTTCTGACCCAAACTAAATTGGTGCTTGTTTACCTTAAAAAATGCCTGACTGTAAATTGCAGTTCAGGAATTCCTTCATAAGCAGCTCAGTCCACAACAGAGACAGAGATGTTCTGTTATATCATTAGCTGTCTCAATTAAGACCATCCCAGCAGGCAGTCTCAGGATGAGCTTAATCCATGAACTCTCCTGCAAAAGCTCTCATTTTGCCATCCCTGCAAGCAGACAGCAGTGGCCATCATCAAAACAGTGAGATTGCTTTGTGTCAGGGCAATGACAAATGCTCTTCAGCTTTAACTCACTAGAGGCAAGTCATCCTCCTAAAGGCCATGCAAGGAAAAAGACAACAAACGGCACCACTCTCTTCACAGACATAAAAAACGAAGGGCTGGCTATCATATTAAATCACTAGCTGTAGTGTTCTCTTACAAAAAGAGACTTTGACAGATGAAGAATATTTTGCATGATGTTCAGCTCTGGAATAAACTAGAGTAATATGCATGAAGAACCCCCCTGGAAATGTACTTGTGGGTTCCCCCAAAAAAAAAAAAAGGAAAAAAACTACATGAAGTGACTAAATTGTTTTTGAAGCATTAAAGAACAGAATTCTAAATTCAATTTGCAATTGATATCTAATGAACTTGCTAGAAAACACCCAAGATCTTTCTGTGGATAATAGTCCAGTGAAAGTACAGTTAAATTTAATTATTCAAAATGCATCCAGCTCGAGATTTGAGCAATAGAAAACACTGCACAAAAAGACAAAAAGATTTTTAAAATGAAGCTCCAAAGACAGCAAAAAAGAAACAAAACAAAAAACAATGACAACATTGATTAATCAAGAGTTATACAACTATTTAAAGTAATCATCAACAAAAGAGCTGACTGTCCCAGGAGATTCTATTTCAAAAAAAAAACCCATTACTTTTTCACTGAGAATACTGGGTAAAGAAAAAGTTGGGGTGTTAAATTCACAGAAGAAAGCTACTTGTCAAGTTAAACCAGAGACAACTGGCAACTTGCAGGCAACTTCACCTTTGCACCTTTTTAATTAAACACATCAAATCATCAAAAATCGATTTATATGAAATCTCCTCTGGAAATAACTAGTGCTTTGTTTTAGGTTACCTTCATTTTACTGCAAAGTATTATTGCTGACAAAGTTAACAATGAACACAATTCACATACCAAATAACACAAGCACAGAAAAGGCCCAAACAAGGAACTGACTTGATGGACAGATGAAAGCACAGAGGCTGCAAGAAGGTGATGGTATTCCTAAACTGAGTGTGACCCTTGGCCAAACCCACCAAGAGTAGCTCCCTTTAAAAATCTCATTCATTAGCTTCCAAGGGGTAATGATTCCAGTGTCTTCCAGGAAGGCAGCAAGAGCTTTGTCAGTCTAATAACAGCTTGCTGGCATTTGAAGGAAAGGATGGGAGATGTCTACGCTCCCTTCCACAGCTTAAATCTCCAAAGGTTTTGCAGTTCAGCCTACTTCGTATTAGGTAGCACCAACCAAATAAGAATCTCGATAGATTCCAGACTTATGAAAGACAGTTTTAACAGTAGACAGAACAATGGACAAAGAGTACTTCCCTGTAATTATACCCTACCCCACCCTTGGCTTTGCTGAAGACAAACTTCTCTCCATATATCAAAAATTCCAAATAAGTTTACCTTTGAAAACTACAACTCCTGTGAAGACAAACATCTCCCTCCACTATCTCATACCAGACAGAGCCGCTCATGCTGTACCAGTGCTCAAATTTATATGCTTGCTACAGAAGGTCCAACGTATTAATTTTCATGTGTTAAAAGGAATAGACTAGATATAATTTCGGGTACTTTCATATGTTATGTACCTTTTACTGTCACAGAAAAGTAACAACGACGTTTTTACCCTCTGCAACCGACAATCAATCCTGCAGAGAGTCTCTCTGGCAGACTCTTCTCCGAGGCACAGAGTGACAGGATGAAGGCTATGGACACAAGCTGCAATAGCAGAAATTCTAACTGTGTTCTGAAAAAATTTCACATCACAGGCAGTCAAATATTGAAGCAGGCTGTCTAGAGAAACTGTGGAATATTTATCCTTGGAGATATTAAAAACTTATCCTGAATAGTAATACTGAGCAACTTTATTTAAGCTGGTCCCGCTTTGAGTGGGGGTCTGAACTAGATGACCTCTAAAGTCCCTTCTAATCTAAATCGTCTTATGACACCATGAAAAAAAAAATCGCCTTATGACTCCATGAAACCGAAAGGAGGATTGGGGGGAGGGGGTGAGTCAACTGTACCACACTCTAAAGCTATAGCTTTACATTAACATACACATAACAGTATATAGACTGATGTTTGATTTTTGCCTGTAAAAATAAGGAAAGTGGTAGAAATCCTTATTAAATTTCTTTCAGAAAGTCTACTCTGTCTCTTCAGTGCTCTTCTGTTCCATCTCCTTATAATCAAAATTGAGCCTTTTTAACATCAATAGTCGATAACATCCAATTTACAGAAATTTCAATCTCAAATTTCTCATTAAAAATGTCATCACTTGCTTTTACAACAGAAGACTGATAGATTTTTTAAAAATCTTATCAAATCAACTGTACTCAATATCTTAATGATTTACAGCTGACTGCCAAAAGAGGGAAAAGCCATAGAAGTCCATTTAAAAAAAACATATAAACAATATTTGTTTGATGTAATGGAAGTGAAGACGGGCAACCATAAAGAGATGAGGCCAGTACGTACATAGTCAGGGCCAAGAGGCTTTTCCTGCAGTTGCTGTGCATGTGAACTGAAGCACATCCTAGCACTCCCCTCAAACGAGAGAAACAGGGAAACATACGGTGTTTCTGATATATGTTTGTTACTCCATTACACAGACAGGAGTCCATAGAAGCTGCTCCTTGACTCTCCACTGGGTTAGTCCTCCAGCTTTGGCCCCTCCTACTGCCCACAGAGGCAGATTTTCAATCTGGCCATAAAAACAAAAAGTATCAGACTAGTTTTAGACTTAAGGGATTCTCTAATTCAACCTTCTATTTAAATGACGGTTCAATACTGAATTCAGACCAAGTTGTTCAGGGTTTTGTCCAGTCAAGTCTTGAAAACTTGCAAGGACATGGTGAAGGGTTTGCACTTTGCAGTGTATGTCTGTTGACAAATACAAATGCTTACCAATTAAGGATGTAAGAGAAAGGGAATACTGTAAGCAGAACTGAAAGAAAATTCAATAAATGCAATTGCTTGTACAATTAGAAATGCAAAAGAATCTAGTGAGGAACTGATTTTCAAAAATCCTGTGCAATTTTTAACAATTCAAAGTGTTATATATTCACATTGTGTGTGTGTGTGCATATATATACACACACAGAGGTTTTATATATATACAAACAGCACAGAAAAAATTTCAAAATGGACTGGCATAGAGCCAAACACAGTGCCAACAGTCATGGTATCTCCTTCACTGCCTCCTGGAAGCATTGCCCAAACACTTTTGAAATGGCTTGTTGCACAAGAATAAAATTCAGCATGCAGCAATAGTCTGAGATGATACAGCAACAGCAAAACTGCATTTGTAAAGGCCTGATAAAAGGATACTGCAGCAATCATGATGCCAGATAACGAGTGCTGGGATGAGAACTTAACTATGTGGATAGAATATGAATCTCAGATTTTCTGCAGGAAAAATGAAGGTGATTGCATGTGTAAAACAACAGCAGCAGTTTTCTTCTTTGTGGACACACACTGTTTCTAAAACCGGTATTGAGACAGCATGAAGTGACGTTGAATGAGGGAGCACAACTATGTTTGTGTCAATCTTTTTGTCCAGTGGGCTGCTATAAATACCATTCCTTATTACTGATCCTAACAGTCAGGCATAAAATGACCTTCCCACCTCCGTAAAAATGCGGTGAGGTGGTGTTTCTCAGGACACTGCTTGGTCAGGCACAGCCACACCAGCAAGCAGAAGCAGAGAACGACCCGCCACTGGGAGGAGCTGTAGCCATGCGCGATCTTAAATCCTTGCCTTCCACTCAGGACTCAGAACCTGGCAGGAGTTACCATTCCTGCACAACAGATTCTGCACACCGGCAAGCCAGAACCTGCCTGCTGCAGCACACCAATCAGTGATAGAACAAGCACGGAGAACTAACTCCGCATTCTACACATCAGAAGTCAGACTTCTGGACATTAAGATAGTCTGTCATTTGTGTTTTCCCTAGGTCAGTCCACAGTTCTGTCTGAAACTACACCACCTGAACAAGTGCAAAGAAACAAGTAACCCAAGTACAAAAAAGGTACCAGCTTCCCTGAACCCACAAGTGTGAAAAGCAGTTTCTCCCTAATGCCACTTTCAACACAAGATGAAGTATTGCAAATACAACAAAAGAAATCCTATTGATGTCTCTCCCTTTGGCCACACCTCCATAAATCAAACAAAAGAAGCACTTGAGTCTTCACCGTGTTATCTATGAATAATAGGGGGAACAACAATGATCAAAAGCCTGAAGAAACAAACTGGAGTTGTTAAGTTCAAAGCAGTGCTTCTCCTGCCTTTTTTTTTGAGACTGAGTCTAGCATGGCATAGGAAAACTAGCAAGGTTCAGCATGACTCCTTCCACAGCACACCTTCAGGACACAACCACCTTCCTTCTGCTGTGGCTATGTCCTCAGCCTTGGGAGCAGAAGCGCTCCCAATCCCCATAGGATGGATAAGGACAGGCCTCACCCATGCATGGCTCTCCTGACATCATGGTCCCTCCTTGGCAAGAAGCAAGTTATAAAGCACAAACTCCTGACCAGTGGCAATACACCACAGCTGACACACAAGCCACCTCAGAGCATTATATTACCCAGCACAGCCGTTACCTGCCACTAGTAGTGACTTCAGATGCAGCTGTCTCACCGCTGGATGCCCACATCCATCACCACCGACAATGCTACAGTGAAACACCGGTTTGTTAACCACTGACTTAGATGACAAGAGTGAGGAAAGGAAAACAGCACTCTTTTAAAAGCAAAAAGCATGTGCGTATGAAGGAAAGAAACTAATTAGTATTTATCCTGTCTACAGAAAATATACAGGAAAAATTGGAAATGAGTTGAAGGTGACACTGAGAGGAAGGGGGCAAAGAGGTAGAGCAAGTCTATAAATCACAAAGTTGCAGAAGAAACTGGCTACAAAAAACATGGACTTTCCTTCACTTAAGACTTAAAGACATATCATAACATTCCTTTGGGTCACAACAGTCTCAAGCAGCATTACAGGCTGGGGTAAGAGTAGCTGTTAAAGCTGCCCAGTGGAAAAGGACCTGGGGGGTGCTGGTTGTCAGCAACTGAACACGGGCCAGCAGCATGCCCAGGTGGCCAAGAAGGCCAATGGCATCCTGGACTGTATCAGAAATTGTGTGCTCAGTAGGACCAGAGCAGGGATTGTCCCTGTACTCGGCACTAGTGAGGCCACACCTCAAATCCTGTGTCCATTTCTGGGCCCCTCCTTACAAGAAAGACACTGAGGTGCTGGAGCATGTCCAGAGAAGGGCAACTGAGCTAGTGAAGGGTCTGGAGCACAAGTCTTATGAGAAGCAGCTGAGGGAGCTGTCATTGTTTAGCCTGGAGAAAAGGAGGCTCAGGGAGGACCTTGTTGCTCTTTGCACCTACCTGAAAGGAGGTCGTAGCAAAGTGAGCAAGGGTCTCTTCTTCCAGGTAACAAGTAGTAGGACAAGAGGAAATGAGTTGTGTCAAGTGGAGGTTTAGATTAGATACTACGAAAAATTTCTGCACTGATACAGCGGTCAGGCACTGGAATAGGCTCCCCAGGGAAGTGGTGGAATCACCATCTGTGGAAGTGTTCAAAAGGTGTGTGGATGTGGCACTTGTGGACACGGTTTAGTGCTGAACATGGCAGTGGTGGGTAAATGGCTGGTCTCAGTCTTGGAGGTCTTTTGCAACCTTACTGATTCTATGATTCTAACAGACACTGGTCTAAATATAATAGATCTTCTGTCTTGAGGAAGAAGTATAAAGTCCCTTCTGTCCCTAATTTCTCTTAATGAGCACACATGACAGGATAATAGAAGGTTAAAAAAATTTCTAATGACATTTTACCCACGACTGACTGCCACATCACAATCACCATTTTGGTAAATACATGAGAGGCCTTAGCAGTGCAGCTGGTAGTGCTCTCTAGTGGAGATAGAATAAACTCATTTTGCAGTACTTCAATCACAATTCACTGTAAACATCAATACTGCTATTCAAAGATGAAGAGACAAAAGCTAATACCTTCAAACACAGGTTTCCTAAATATCTACAAAAGGCAAAGGCGGGCTTCCTTCATGAGCTCAGCACTTTGCTTCTTATCTACTTAATTCACTATGGGCATACAACAAGGAAGAAAAGACTAGAGAACATAATTATGCAATTTTTAAAGTGTGCTTTATTATCCATATCCAAAAGCAATATATACTACAGGTAACTACCGCAAAGCTTTAAGGTAGATGGATGATAAACTAGAAGACAGGTGAAGTGGAGCCCCTCTAGGGTACTCCTCTACTACTAAACATCATAGTTGATGGAAGCAATTTTTGTAAAATTTTTTATCAGGAGTCAAGGAAGCCAAAGAGCTAGCTAAGAACTCTGACCAACACATGCATTTTTGAGTGCAACATTCAGGTGACAAAATGAAAGAGTATCCTTATCACACTGCCCCGAGCTTAAGATCTCAGCTGCATATTTGAGTTAGTGGTGCTGCCTCTTCCTTTTTATTTTGAAGGAGGAAATGAGACTGGTGAATAGCTCCTGTGGGATGACTGAAATTTTGGATCAAAGTGGATGCTAATAATCAGAGCTGGTAACACAGAACAGAATGGGAATGTTGATATGATCTTTTTTGATTTCAAATAGAGCAATAGAAGTTCTAAATCCCAGTTAGGTCCTCAGTTCTATCTGTGCAGCCTGTAAACTTTCCAATCAAAACTTAAAGAATATTTTCAACGCAACCTGAACTTATTCTTCATGGTTACATAAGTTCAGTCCTACTAAACAAAACTTCTAGTCAGCAGCTTCCATACAAGGAGGAAATTATTTCAGCAATTTAGCAGTAACATAAAGAAAACAAATGGGTGCCATAGCATACATACAAAGCTCCAGTGAGAAAAATTTCAAGTCAAGTTTACAAAGGTACCAAAATTTAAGCTATGGTCACTGTGAAAGATTAAAAGTTATTTGTGAATTTTCATCACCAACTGTCTACAGAGACAATCATAGTTGTAAGACAATGAATTAAACTTGTCCTGTTTGAAAGATGGAGACGATTTTGCAGATCTACGAATGCCAGTGCATGAGATTAGGGTGGCTTTGGTGGAAACATTAAGCAACAGAACAGTCTACACATTCGTGTATTTTCTTTAAAAAAGTTTCAACGGCATCCCTGAGGTCCCTGCCTAATCAGTTAACTGAAGGAGAAGGAAGAAGCAATTGTATGCAGCCTCACAAAAAGAAATACAAAACATTACTAGGCCATCAACAGAGTATTTAATGTTGATCTTTTGGTCCCATCAAGGGCTCATTCTCCTAGGATCTGTCTGAAACTACCATAATGATATGTTGTCTGTAAAGGATTTTTGATTTTCTTTTAATTTTTTATAAACACGGGAATAACCAACTTTTCAGGATCCAATAGTTCCTGTGAGTAATTCATGATAACCCCAAATGGTTCCAACCCAGTGAATCAAGCTACTCACACATCAATTCCGTTTTGCAATTGGGAGAGAGTAAACACAAACAGCAAGGCATTTTTTCAATTACGCTTTCAGAGACTGAGGCCCACCTCTCATGGTAGGGCTAATCAGTGTAGTATTATCTTCTCTCAGACTAAAGGAAAACTACTGTGTGGAGAAATAATTATTACTGACCTTGTACATCAGTCTTTCAATGGCTTACATGCCATTAAATCAAGTTAGATGAACTTATTCTCTGTTATTGTTCTAAGGCAGTACTCTCCATACCTATTTTCAGACAATGATTTATAAAGAAAACTCAAAGAGCAACAGAGATGCAGATATATGCAGAAAGGCTGCTAAATTTACAGCAATGGGAATCTGCAATGTCAGAAGAGGTAAGATGCCAAGTTTTCTACAGAAACAGCTGAAGAACCAAGCAATCAGTCTCTGATACAAAGGAGGGTTTATAACTTTATTTTCTGCTCGGTTTAGTTCACATAAGATTAAAGAACAGTGTGTCAAAGCAACTCCTAATAGTCCCTAGGGTTTTCCAAATTCTTTGAGCAATTTAATTTTAGCACCAGGTATGGAAAATTAGAGATTCTGTTTATTTACCTTGTACCAGCAGCCAGAATAAATTTCACTTGAATGAATTTTGCTTTCTAGCAAGGAGAATATCACTGAAGTAGATAAACATCAAGAAATTCCTTTGCATGGTCTCAGATAAGAGTTTGTATCAAAGGTACCTAACATTTATTATATATTCATAAGGGCATGTGAGACACAAAAATTGTGAGACACACAAACAGAGTAAGTACTCTGGTCTACAGCACCACACCTGTCATTCTATTGCATATCCAGAATCACAGTGGACCCCTCTGAATCAGCTGATCCATTCACATATATATTAAAAAAGATACATATAATTTCTCCCACATGCAAACTCAGCTGATTGAGGCCTTCATTATTATAAGAGTGAATTACCACGAGGTACTGGGTAGGAAGACAATTCTTGAGACAACTTTGAAGCTGCTCTCAATAAAAACATGTCTCAGGTTCTGAGTAATTTGCATACAGCCACATCACATTTTGTGCCATACTATATAGTAAACAGAGGTATTCAGATTAACAGTTACATTTGTGTCTGCATCCAGATTCACATGCAGCATTGTTAAATCATCCTGCAAGATCTTTCAGTTCTGTGGCCATCTGAATATTTTCACGATACTAGTATTTAAACAGGAAAATATTGCATTCATTCCATTTATCCTTCTATGCTAACTGGTTGGCATGGATTATAAAAAATAGAGTTGTAACAATTTCCAATAGTTTGAGGTATGATATTGTCAGTATAGTATTAAATTCCAATTTCACAAAAAAGCCCCAAAAATTAAAAAAGAAGAAAAAGAAAAGGCAGTATAAGAATTAGCAAAGTCAGTAAGTCCAAAAAAAGAAACAACAAAAGACTCTAAAGATTGCACCTTTCAGAATAAGGACTTTATCAGTAACTTTATTCCTCAGAACCAAGACTTATTATCATTTTCAGCTTAGCCATCAAATCAAGTTTGGCCCATGACATAACATTCTATCTTAACTAGTAAGAAAGAATAATAGAAGCATTTATTAGAGAAGGAAGGGCTGTTTGCTTTATACTTCCCATTTGTTTGCTAACAAAACATTCTGTCTGACTTTATAAAATAGCAGCAGTCAGAATGAACAAACAGAAAAGAATTAAAACTTAAATGGGACACAGTACTCTCCCCCAGTAAGCATCACTTCAATAGTGAAGCACAAAAAGCATAAAAATGAAACTGGCTTTAAATTGACCAATCTTGTTAAAAAAGGAGACTGTCTTTGCTAAAAGAGGTCTACTTTAACCATCTAATCTGCGGAATATTTCCTTCCAAAAATCTGAATGCCCTTTATACCAACTCCCGAACATGAAAAGAAGGAAAAACATCAATCCTGTCTAATGGCATACTGCATGCTAGACTCTCCTGCTGGCTGCTGTTCAAAAGATCATGACAGTATTCAAAGAGCGACAAAACCTATACTTTGAAGAAACAATATATAAACCAGCTGACAAGCACCAGAAGTAGATTTGGGTGCTCCAGACACCAATGTTCACCAAGACAGGGTTCCTCTAGCTGTGGTTCTGCTCATGTTCAGGGACTGTAATTCAACCCACACAAAGCAGAAGGATCCAATTCCTTCATGCAGTGGTAACAGGAGCATCTGTAACATGTACTATTTTTAGAGGCAACCAGTTCCCCGCCAGCTGAGAGGAATGAGGAGCTGGAATCCAGAACATCAATCTGCCTGCTAGTTACTGCCGTATCTGACCCGAAGGGATGTGCCAAGCTCCCCCTGCTCTTGACAACTACCTAGAACATGGAGTCAACTGAGACAAGTGTGCTAGAGCCATTTTTTGCCTCTTCATTTCTTACCTTGCTTCAAGATCTCCTGGACACTCGTGACAGTTTCTGCAGCCCAGTGACTGGGCAGCCAATGTTTTGTGGATTACACTCTGAGGATATCTGCAGGCTTCTCTTTGCAGCCCACAGGCTCAAGCACTTTGTAGACAGCTCAAGGCTTTGATTTCATCATGTCAGCAGGTACCAAAACCAAAATTTAGCTCTCTAGTTCATATACACATGCTCAATCCTGTTTAGAACTTCAAAACTTCTTTCCCATTATTTTGACCCATAGGAAGATGTGTCTATCTGAACACCAAATGACTCCCAGGCTTTTATATCTACCTCTAAGAGCTCAGTACCATTATTCTTATCTAAAAGGTACAATGGAAATCAGAGTAAACCACTAGTTCATTAAATGATAATTCTGGCATTAGAAACTTTCAAGCATTAAAAATCAGAATGTTTTCCTGGCTGTTTTGTGCAATTCATTTCAGACATGGGAATCGAGCAATGTTTTCAAAAAAAGTATGAATGAATCATCTACCTTACAGATTCAGATAAGGCAAGTCTCATATTCAAAAGAAGAGAGGTAAGTCCTAACATCTTCTCTCAGAACCATTCTGACAAAGTTTCTTCAGAGTACCGTGAAACTTTAATGTCTATGTGTCACACACCGAGAAAAGCAAACACGGAGCCATTCAAGAGCCCCATTTTATTTTTAGCATAACTATTGCCCATAGGGCACTGTAGAGAGTTTTTCCTCTCTCTGCCTTCAACCCCTCAAATAAATCCCCTCTATTGGATTATGGATTAATGCAGCAACTATAGCAGTAAACTGTTTCCATGAGAGTGAAAAAACATAAGATGTGTACCATCAAGCAGAGTAACACTCATTTGGAGTTTGTTGCTCTGTCTTGGACATTGCATGCACTCCAGGAGAACAATATTTATATTTCATTATGTGTTTTGAACATCAACAGGACAGAAATTTAGCACCTGCTTAAACAGTCCCACAAACAATTAATACAAACCCCCATTCTCCTTAAAGCATCTAATGTCTAGTAAAACTAACAGCAACTCATTTTAAGCCACTGCTCCCATTAAACAATTAATAGTTATACATATGTTAAAGAACACATTAACTAATTATGTAAATTACAGACTGCCATTTCAATGCAGAATGGTGAACTACTAATGCTGCTTCTTTTCTACAAAGAAATAAAACTGTATTATTATACTAGTATCACAGGCTGTGATCCTCTGAAACAAATACAAACACTTAAAATATGAGCTCTAATTTCATCTGGGTTATGCTAATTAATATGAAGAGGATGAAATCTTGTGGAATGAAGAGAGATTTTTCTAGTAAGATGGCAAAAGTTAAAAGGCCTTTGCCATTCGAGGAGGTTAGAATAGACAATTACTATTTATATGTGATATATGGAAGATTTAAAGGAGTGAGAAAGTTTATGCCATTCCCTCTCCTGAGGCCATGATAGGCTGCATAATCCCACACTTAAAGACCCAGATTTGTCTTCTCAAGGTTCCTTTAGGCCCATGTTGATTAAACTCCAACTATCCAGTTCCTCTTGATACCTGGTTTACCTGAAAGAATAGAGTGGTTAGGTCTTTTCACATTTTAGGTGTGTGTTCACTTGGGTGCTTAGCAGTTATTTGCTTTCCCTCCCTTTACTCCCATAACAACATTTGGTGAACTGTATTGAGTACATTACATTCTGGTGTGTGAACATGTAAGACCCAAAGATTTGTTGATTTTAGTGGGAAGGAGAGCAAACATTTACCATACGATGGTGAAGACTCATTGGCAAGGGTTCCATTTGTTGCTCTGCAAGGCCTGGTACTCTGTGATGAAAATTCACATAAAAAAAGTTTGGCTCTGATCATGAGTTTAATGTTAGGGGATTATTAGAAAGTTAGGGAAAAGTGTTGGAGAGAAATTTCTTCCACTATAGCTGGTAATGTTTAATCACTTTCTGTATAGATTCCAAGCCACTATAGAGATTTTTTCATGTTGTATTGCAGTCAGTTGACGTTTGATATTCAAAAATTTTACTATTTCTCTTGAGGAGTAGTGTTCTGAGGTATATATTTTGGAAGGTGAATATTGAATGCACTCTCCTTATTGCAGATGCAGTGATACCTAAAGGCTAAACAGTACACATTTAATTGTACGTTGCAGATGGTTGCTCATTTTAAAACAAAAAAGCAGATGTCGGTTGTGTCTTCGTTCTTCAATACATGCAGCTTGTGGGCTGCCAGCTGATATTGAGATGGATGTTTAGGAAGTTGATATTGATGAAGAAACGTATAATGAAAAAGCTAACTGCAGCGCAGCTCTAGCTAGTTAAAATTCTGCAATTTGTTTTTTTGCTTTACCTTTACTTAATCTATTTTTCCAATGAAAACTGCACCAGAACTGCCAGTTTTCTTTTACATGTACAGCTGGCAGTTGCCATCACATACTCAAGTTACAGATGGGTGCGCAGTCATTATAATATCAACACAACTTCAAAACCAGTTCCCCAACAGAACGATGTTATAAGGTGAGTTTCCATATAGTAGTATAAAGGGTTAAAAGGTATTATTTAAAGCCACACAACTGTTCCAGTTCCATCACCCATAAGGATACTTTGTACATAAAGAATTCAAAAGTTTGTTGACTTGCATTTAGTCAGCTGCTGCCACGTTGACTACTTTTACAGTATTTTTATAGTAATTGTTATACTGTCAAAAACTTCAGATACCTTGATGGATTCTGAACAATTCTGAGGATGTAAGTCACCTTTAAAATTTGCACATTGGGAAACTGAGGAACAGACTCATCAGCAAGTATAGAATTTCTGAGGAACATCTTTGAGCACCTGACAGAATGGGGCGGTAACATGACCTCTGGAAGAGGCAGCTCCTTAAAAAAAATCAGGGTTGACTCAAGTAATTTTTAGGCTTACAAAGAAAAACCAAATATTTTAAAGAGGTATAAAACTACTGAAATAACAAAACATAAAACAAGGGTAGAAGGGCAGAACTGGACACGCAAGGGGGTAGAGGGAAAAAAATGCAGCCAGAAGATAGGGAGATAGTACCAAGAATGCACTGGAGAGCAAAGCAAACCTCCTAGAACATTCTGGATGACCACAGAGAGAAAGAGGAAAAGCAGGAAAGGCAGGAACCAGAAGAGATCAGGAAGAGGACACTGCATACAGTGCCAAGCAAATATCCCATCCATCTCCTCATGGGAAGAGGAAATGAAAAAATGTGCTTTGTTCTCCTCTAAGTTTCCTCCATCCAAATTTTATATTAATGCCATTTTGATGCTAGAGGTTTCAGAAAAAAAAACCTAAAAAAAAAGTCAAAAGGTACTTCCTTTACACAGCACTGTTGAGCTAGAGCGGTTAACCAGAGCATGATGGCAACTCAGCTCCCCCTCTGAACAGGCTCAGCAATGCACAGTCTGAACACATACTCGGTGTGCTGCTACTCCTTCATGTGTTCTCATGCAAACTCACCCAATCTCATTTCTAATCTCAAACACAAGTTTATAGTGAACAATTGCCTCAAAAATAGAATCTAGATAAATTTATACAAGGACAGCTTCATTGCTTGTCATAGTTTTCCTCAACAAATTGTTGCAGGGAAAACTTGCTTTTCCTGAGGAATTGGGAGCGCAGCAGGGTACAAAACTGCTCCATGAGAAAAACAGTAATTTAAACACTTTATTGTAATACAAATGGAGTTACCACTATAAACTAGGCCCAGCAACCATAACCACTAAGCATACAACACAATACCTACAACTAAACTCAAAGTATAAATAAAGTGTAAAATATATTCTGTATTCTCCAACAATATTCCAGCAACTGCTCCCACCAAATGCCAAGTACAAATCTGCAAACCAGAAACCAGCCAGCTACAGAACATCCATGCTACACTATGCTGCCTCATCCTTTAACAAAAAAAAAAAAATACTTGCAGAGAAGGATAAATTGCTCTCATTAAAAAGAAAGTCCCTAACCCTTTTAATCATGATTATAACTTCTCATGTTATGTCAGGTAAATACATTTGGCAAATCTATCTGAATTCCCCACTTAAACTGCAACTCTATTATTCTAGTTATAGGAAGATGCTCATCTTCTACGAGCAAAATAAAAAGCTTTTAAGCAAGCTGATAACTCCAAAAATGAGCTAATAGACTGCAACATCATCCCTCCTGATTTAGAATCCTTCCATTATACAGACATCAACTTTGAGAAATAATTATTATCATTAGCAAAAGTCTAGAGCATCTAAGAAAGTTCTTCTGTGTCTTAAGCATATAGCCAGAGGGGGGAAAAAAAAAAAAAAACTATTTGCTCATTTAACTAAATTCTTAGGAAGTAATTCAAGAAATAAAATAAGGTCACTTAATTCAACCAAAGGCTATGGTTAAGTCATGTGTGTTAATCACTTAATAAAACAAGTCAGACAGTCAGTAGTAAAAAAAATTTTTTTGAAGACTAATCCACTTTTCAGTCAGAACTAAATGAGTACCTACTTAATATGCTTCCTTACAGTCAGAGTATAAATACCTTCTTTCTTTACACACAGGTTCCATGAAAAACAGCCTTGAGAAAGTCAGTCTTGCCTATTCTTGTTTCAGGTGGTTCACTATACTGAGCCACCTAGCAAGAAAAGCAGCGGGAGAGGTACATGGTCTCTTGATTTTGACATTGCTGAACTCAAGACACAGTACTGCATTGCTCTTTTCCCCGCACGCTCTCCTTCTTCACAAAAAACTTTTTATTGTGCTTTAACAGAAGGTCAATGGCTATCACTTCTCTACTCTAGCACAATGGTGAATTGAAACAAGAACCCATAGCTGTTTGGACCGACAAAGCAACCAGTATGTCTAAGCCAATAAAGCGATTTGTTCATTAAAGCTACTAATAAAGCAACCTTTTGTTAGTCTATGAAACATCAGAAACCTCATTTAACCATGGTTTCTTAAAAATCACCAACTCAAAAG
Organism: Cephalopterus ornatus; assembly: GCA_013396775.1. NCBI lineage: Eukaryota > Metazoa > Chordata > Aves > Passeriformes > Cotingidae > Cephalopterus > Cephalopterus ornatus. The sequence continues at coordinate 110,828 of VZRE01009015.1, read as the reverse complement.
TTCTAAAATCTGTTAACTTCTCCACTTCCTTAAACTGATAATAAAAAAAAACCTTAGCACTGACTTTTTAAAACACAGCAAGCACAGTACAAACTTTCATGCCTATTCATCAAGACAAAAGTTTAGGGCTCTTGGTGAAGGGATACCCCCTGACAAAAGCTCAAATTTATCTTATTAACGACTTATGCAAAGCTTCCTGTGCAACACTGACAACCTGTAATAATGGGACCAGGACAATCTTGTACAACAACAACAAAATCACTCAATGGATGCACTCAGTTTGGACCCAAAGATTCATTCGGATTTGACAAAAGAAATGAGAAGAGCTGTAGTGACCAAATATCAAAATGCTGTAAGCACTCATGTCCACTGCTTTCAGTTACACTGAACCTGATTTCCAGTGCTCAGTGTTGCTGTGTAGGGGGCAAGTGTTGTACCTGTTCTCAGTAACCAGCTTTAACATTCCTGTGGCCACAAACTTCCTCCAAGAAACATCAGTATTTTTGCCTTAATAATTTTAGCCACATGGTATCAGCAATCCTTGAAATAATTGAAATTCAGTCACCCCCCTTACTCACCATTTCTAGACTTGCTTTGTTAACAGGTCAGCATTATTTTCTGACTGGAGACTGGGCCACCAAAAAGGAGAAAAAAAAAAAAAGCCAGGTAGACATTTCCCTTAAACCACTGTATTTGTGAAAGATAATTTTACCAGCAGTAACATACAAGTATTGAAGCTGCATAACACATTGACACAGACAATAAATAAAAACACTATCTGAGGGGAAGAAGTGTATAGAGTCTATTACTCATATTTAACAGTGAAACGCCTCTTGTCCTAGTGGCAAACCAATGTAGAAGCAATCTGAAATCATTCTTCTGCTGTCAGTTCTCATATGCTTCTTTTTGTCCAGCACAGCGCAACTACAAGGTTTTTTATATGCACAATGACCCAAGCAAAAATAAATAAGCAAGTTTCATCCTTACTACTGCAACTTCTCTGGGACAAGATTCCCATTTGTTACACTGGATGTAGCATTTGAATTCTCACTGAAAGTTCTTGTAATAGAATGAATGGTAAAATATTTGTCCACACTCAGATATTTACACTCAGCCAACGTTCTGTCCTTTGCTGTTCAGAAAAAAATAATCTGTATTTCTAAAATAAACAAGTCTGCTATTTAGGATAGTGATAGCATCCCTCCCTCTACACTGCGACTCTCACTATCAAGCCATGAGATTATATCCTCCTTCTGGAATTAAGTGCTTATTCTAACAATAACACTTCCAGTAGCATGTGAAACTATTCAACTAAACTGTTGTCAAGCAGCCTGATAAGGCACAAAAAAAACAACTGATAGCTGAAACGAGACTTACAACAAGTTCTGCAGACTTCTTCCTAGCTGCTGCCAAACAAATAGTTAATCAGCGAGTAGTCAAGAGGCAAACAAACTACCATTAAACTTCATAGCAAAAACAGGCAGGTAATATTATTGAATTGCAAAGTCTTTATCATCTTCTAAGGTTTTCACTTAAAATTTTTCTTGGACTTTGGAGTCTTCTGCCTACTATTACACCACTGAAATGTGCTGGCAAAGAAAACAGCAGTTGCAAACTATTGCAAAGGCACTAATTCCAAAGAGAGTTACACAATGCTTTTCCTACACCCTCCTTCAGAGAGAATATACATTACTTCCAAATAGCAATTTGAAATAAGTGTAAACATAATGCTTTCCTAATTAAGTTCTGATGTCACACTTTGCTAATTTTCCTTGCTGGACCAGATCTTTCAACAATTTTACAGTCAAATATTCTTAAGAGTATTCTAAAGAAGAGTCATACAAGAATAAGGCCTCCATAACACAATACACTGCCTGATATTTGTCATCAACTGCACTTTTCAGTTTGCTTACCTTCCAAAATTAATCCTCTGCTTCAGTTCAATTCTACTCCTTCTCAGAGTACAAAGTCAATGGTATTTATGTTCCTAAATGACTTAAGCGTACTTGAAAAACCCTGCTCTTCAGAGATTAACTTCTTGCTCTTTAAAGTAAATAAATAAAGGCTTAGACTAATGAAAAGTTCATGGTACTTCTTAGATTGTATTATCAATGGAAAACTGACAATAAGTTCTTTACTGAGGCAACAAAAGCACATCACTGACAAGTTTGACAAATTTACACGTGTAGCTACCAATGCAGGAAACATTATGCACACATTTTGCTTTTTACAGGTATTCTTATGACCAAATCTAAGTATGTTGCGACAGCAGGATCAGACCTGGATTTCATTTATCTTCACCTGTACTCCACGAGAACTAATACGATAGCCTATCGCTAGTGGCAACAGAAAATTAACTACTGAATTAAAATGCATCACAAGTATCTTTGGTATTTTCCTCCATGATAGCAATCAATTTGACACTAAAATAAATCTTTAAAAAATTTTAAAAGCCTATGATTATTATTTAAATAATAATTTAATTAACTAGCATTTTAAACAAACACTCTAAGTTACGTGCCTTTAACACCTTACTAAGACTTCAAGATGTAGCTTGCAGAATCTATTTCTTATACATTTTTATAAGTGTATAAGAAATAGATCCTATACTCTATTCTTACAGATTCATATCCCTACACAGAATCTATTATAGATCTTCTACAAATCACCCAGTTAAATAAAGGCTTTAGAGGCATAAAGAAAACAAATAAGAACTAAATTTGCTTTTCTTCACAGAAGTACTCACCTAGGATGATAATTAAAAAATGGAAGTTGAAAATGCACTACTAACACAGTAGACAAAAAGACAACTTCAACTACAAGAACTGAATTTTTGTTTGCTCTGCCTGGTTGCAACAGTTGTAATGCTAACATGGGAAACTTGCTATTTATCATTTCAGATAGATCCTAGTGTTTCTTTATTATTTTTTCATGATCCATATCATCAATAGACTGAAACTTCAGAGTTGCTAAGCTGATGGTCTAACCACACTAGAAGATGACCACAGGAACAACTACACAGGAACTGCCATTTCCTGGGGACACAAATGAGAATTCCTCATCCTTACTTTAGTACCCTTCATTTCCACAGGGTCATGCAATTCTTCAGCAAACATCCCCCCTGCAGCCTGAACTTCAGTTGCACTTGCCATTCCAAGGGTTGACTTCAATCCTGAAACACAAGGAAGCACTGGTGCCCAAATGGCATCTCTACATTTCTAAAAGAAAAATCGCATAGTGAAGAAATATCTGTTGTCTTACAGATGCATGCTGTTTCAGCAAAAACTACTTAAATATAGAAGAACTGGGACCTGAAAAATGGTTTCTTTTGGAACAAAGAGCCCCATTTCAAGGGACTATGCCAGAGGCAAGTGACATGAAAAGCAAAGGATAGCAGCTGACTGTTCACTGCCTCTTGCAACACAAACTCTAGGCAGCAGCTAATGAAGCTAGTTGGAGTCACCTTCAAAACATGAGTGACTCTTCAGGCAATATCTAGCAGACCTCTGGAATTTGTTGCAAAAGGATGCAATGGAGATGAAAAATTTACAAGGGTTCAAGGAGAAATTGTACAAGTTCTCAGAAGAGAAATCATTCAAGAGCTTCTGAATAAACAGAAACAATCTCTGGCTCAGAGATTCCATAAGCTGAAAGCAGGCAGAGAGCAAGCATGAAACAAAAAGCATCTAACACTTGTTCTCAACGTTCTCCATGCACATGTGTTCACTGACACATGTTTTTCAGATGCGTCATGTGAAGAATTAGGGAACTTGTGGGTTCCTGGACACGATTTTCTCTTTTATGGCTACAAGACACAGGATACTAAGCTAGAAAGAACATATGCCAGTGTGATCCAGTGGGCAAATTCTTGTGATTTAAAACTATTTAATAACACAATTTAAAACAAAACATAGCAACTAAAATATATAAAAAGTATTTTAATTTTTGGATACCTTTCCCAAAACTGCCAGCTTGACATATTACACTATAATGTTTTAATGAGCTTGACCTTTCATTCAAAATATTAGTTACAAAATTATATCTCTACTGGAATAACATTACTGGTTATTCTCCACCAAAACGGGTACAGGAGTTTCATGGCTTTACCTCCTAGACACTGTGTCTGCACAAGCTCTTACTGGGCAACAGAAGAGTCTACTAGCAAAGAGCTCCAGCTGTCATTTTTCTCCTCAGAAAACCTAAATTACTGACTCTGGGTTTTGTTTGCAGGTTGTTTTCCTTCCTGAAAACAGATTAAAAAATAAATAATAAAAAAAAAAAAAAACCAAAACAGTGGAAGAACATGTCACAGACCTCAGACTGTTCACTAACTAGGAAGACATCTATATGCTTGTTTGTTCCCTTTCCACGGCACATCTCAGTGTTTCTACCATATGAATTCAAGATCCCCAAGATCTTACACTACATTCCAAGTGTAAGAAAGATTACCTGAGCACAAAAGTTTCTTCACTGCCATCACTCAATTACACAATTTGAGGGAGTGGAACAGAGCTGACAAACCTAAACCGCTAACAACTCAATTAGAAAAAATAGGGTACTTTTGCATTTTCTCATTAGTAGAAATCAGATTTGAGTGATTCCACAGCAGCAAGAGAAAAAAAATTATTTATAAATAATAAAAAAATCATAGTAACCTCCTACTAAAAACACCTAGTATTACAATGTGAGAAAACAGAGTACTTACCTACATTTGAAAGAACCAGGGAATGTGATTTAGCGTGTTACAAACAAATAAGCCTTTCATGCATCAGCAAGCTAGCTGAAACAATTGTTTAAAGAATACTACTGTAAAACATATGCAGGTGGATATCAGAGAACATAAACAGCATGGTTTCTGGAAAGGAAACTATGCTTTTTTAGGCTAGTAGAATTGTATAACAACAGCGAACTAAGGAGAAACTGCTGAAAAAATGACTTTCAAAAAGCCTCCCCCCAAAGTCTCAAGAGGCCATTAAGTAAATTAATATTGGTGTTCAGAGAAAACATTATTTGGGTTTACATGCCAGCAGCAAAACAGCAAAAGAAAAAGCATTAAGTGGTCTGTTAATGCGCAGAAGAGTTAACAGCAGAAAGCCTCAGTTCTGCACTAGAACTACATCACATATTCCCCAACGGTCCAAAAAGCAAGAAGTGGCAAAACTCACTCACTTGAAAACTATGAAGGTCAAGACAAGAGAAGGAACCTTAAGAATTTTATGTAGTCTAACCAGGCTGGGTAAAATGCGAAATACATGACAGACAAAAAGAACAATCAGCAACGTATTACATGTCACGGTGAATATTTTACTCACCAACTTCCTGGATTTTAACAACAAAGTCAGAGATTTGTTCACTCTGGATAGTCCATGGAAGGATAATATTCAGGAAAAAAAAATGTTAGGATGTATAGTAAATGTTTTGGAGAATATTACAATCGGTACATTACAAACTGAAGAGCATTTTAAATAGGCACTTTGTAAATATATAGCACTCCTAAGCAGGCACACAGTAAAAAAAATGGTTTAAAATGCTAATTAAACTAAAACAGTTCCAAAACGTGAAATTTGACAACAGACATCTTAAAAGAGATGACAAAAAGCATCAGAAGGATCAGGTATGTTAACTGCAACAGACATGTAGAGTAACACAAAGGGAAAAAAACACTAATAACTTTAAGTTCAACTGGAGTTTTATAACAATAAGAATATATTCAACTAAACTATGGGGATAAAACATCACAAGTAATATACGACATTACTATGAAATCCATAAGTATACACAACCATACATTTCCATGCAACAATTGCTCAGATCCTCAAACTTGGTCTAAAAAAAAACAAACAAACAAAATAGGATCACAAACTACAAACCTAACATACTTTTTTAAAGGATTACATGTTTTATTAAACAATATAATAGGCTATAACAAAAATCAAGATTGAACTTGAATAATTGTTAATTACTTGAAGCTTTATATGTGGAATTTCTCAGTGTCACAATATATGTTTCCAAAAAAGTGATTCTGAAAAGAAAAACAGAAAGATACATGTACTCTACAGTAAAATCTTACTTCTTTTCTGGAGATGCCAACTAATAAGCAGACAGAATAGAACAAGAGTTAATTTAAACTCTCAGCTCTACAATCAGTAGTATTCTTGAATACAATTTTTTTTGCACGCTTCAGCAGCAGCCAGCAAACACACACAGAGCTCTGCAACCATCACAGCATATGCTGCCTTTAGCCCAGTTAGCAAACCAAAAAAAGCGTGGTAGGTTATATGGGGAGTAGCGTAATAGTCAGGCTGCAGGATTCAAACATATTGTGATAAGGGAGGTCACAAGAGATAACAGGACAGTAACAAGGACTCTGTTACTGCAATGGTGGGATACAGCAGCAGGCAGAGGCTACAAATCCACAGGAAACTAGGTTTTGTTAGCTCTGCTGCTCATAGAACAATTTGTTTCCCTTGTGTTTTACAGATTTGAATACTAATATTTCTGCACTCTGCAGCTTTGATCACTGTGTTAAATGTAGCTCTACTGAATAAAAGGATTAGTTTGTCCAGATTGGCACACTTATGACTGTGATATGAAGAGAACTCCAGGGAAAAACCTTTGAAGATCAAGTGCACGCTCAAATTTAAGGCTGAACTAGCAGTAGTAGCTGAAGGTGTTTTATGTCATGCATTTGGTTTAGAGTATAATACATACGACAATACTTCTGCCGTTTAGTATAAGGATTATAAACATTTTTAGCTTACTTAAATTTGTCTTGCTGTTGAAAAGGGCCATACCACTGTCCCTTACTGAAAAGGCTAAGAAGTCAGGCAGCAGTAATACTCATGTTAGTTCACAACCAGCTGGATTTGAGACATGGACAGCACAATCACAAAAGAAAAGTGGCAGGGGGAACAAGATCAGCCCTTTTGGTTACAGCACATACCCCACGCTGGCTTCAGCAGATCATCAAACCACAACCATGAGGTTTCAGGGCACAGTTAAGCTGATCTAATGGCCAGCCAATGCCCAAAGGATTCACTGCCAGCTGTGCATCCCCTGTGCCAGCCCTAACACACATCCTGTGTCACACTGAGCCAACTCAATTTGATTTTTAGCTCCCTTCTCACTTAAATTCAGGGAACTACAATGGTAGAAAACCAACAGCACAAAATTAATTACCAAAAAACCAGATTAAACCAATAGCTAACGCAGGAAGAGGTCAGGGTAGGAGAAGATGTTTGGAATCATTCCTTTCAGTAACTAAGCAGGTCAAATACAATATGAAATGACTACCCCATAAAGGACAACAGGATCTAACATCTCATGCACCCTCAACCTTGACAAAGTTTGAAATTATTTTATGAAGGAAGGGTAAATTATTTCAATGATAGGTTTCTCCTTTTTAATCTTTGCTAGGTCATGCCTAACCTAAGCAATCGATTCTGTTCCTACCACACTGCAGTGTAAACAAACAATAGGAATGAGAAGGACGAAAACGTTAACATTTCTTTTGTGCCACTAAACAAGCTTTTGTTTTTCCAGTCATTCCCAGGACCCTTTTGAAAGGTTCCCACAGCCCGTGTAAACAACCACAAGCTGAGCGGGATGACTGTACGTATCTCCTACATAGGCAGGCAGCAACCACAGCATGCAGCTCCCCTAACCAGACAGCCACACATCCACCCCATGACAGAGGGCACCACCCACCTCTACCCCTCAAACAAAAATCCTGCCTGAGCTCCTGAATCACACTGAGCGTTGTCTAGTGCTCCCACCAGGCACAGCCAAGCGTCAGAAATGGCTGAGCTGAAGTGTGACCCTCAGTATCAGCCCACTTCTTTTCTGTGGCATATCAGGAATTACTTGATTTCAAAATAGTCAAGCATAACAGCATTCAAAGCACAAATAACAACAAAACAATTTGCAAGATTTACCATGGCAATAAGGTATAAAGCTGGGAATACAGCACAAAAACTGAAACCATAGAATCATAGAATGGTTTCTATTAGTTAGAAAGGACCTTAAAGGTCACGTAATTCCAACCCGTACGCCATAGGCAGGGACATCTTTTATACCAGGTTGTTCAAAGCCCCATTCAACATGATCTTGAGAATGAGATGAAAAAACAGTATGTCCTGGAAACAAATCAAATATAACAGTGAATGTCAAAGTTGTTTTGCTACAGCAAGATGTGTCTGAGAACCACCCTAGTTTTAGTGCACTCTCAGATATGTAAAACTTCCAAAATTAAGTTAAACATCTGGACAACCTGAGAAACTGCCATTATGGAGATAATCAGGGCTGTTAACAGAAACACTTCTGTATTACAAGTTTGAAAAACAAAGTTCAGCCATTTGTGTATTAGAGCCCACCTAAGATATTCTTAGTAGGACTTATTTCACACTTATTATTACTCCCCTGAAGACACATCATGTCAGAACATAGTTAGAATTACTACCACGTTACTAAGGGGCTATCAAAGCCTGCATGCCACTCTTGACAATTTTCACAAACGTGAAGCGGCCATTCAGGACCGTGTGTTGCACAGCTGCTAGCATGGAGCAAGTGCAGGGCAAGACCAAGTCCAGCAAGCTGGGAGTCAGGCAGTGACTAAGTCAAGCTCTTACCTGGACCACAGACAGCACAGTCCAAACCCACCTGCTACCACAGATAATGCAACAAACACACCATGAAAGCATGCCCCCTTCTACCAGAGGCTTGTCATAAGGGTGCACATCTGCCCCATCCTGGCTACACAAAGAAGTTTAAGCATGGACCAAGTGGGGGAAGCGTAGCAGGTTGAATCAGTCTCACTACCCCTCAACTCTTGCAACAAGAAGGAAATTAGGAGAAAAGTAATTCCCAAATACAGTGCCCCAAGCAAACATTATTTAAAATTCATTCTTGCAGAAATATCCAATAGGGTCTGCTATCTAGGCATGTGGAAAAAGAAACAGTGTCAAAAGTTTCCTGGGAAAAAAAAAACCACACAAAAACACACAGCAACTTTGCCATCCCATGATTTAAAGGATGTTGAAGATGCCCTCAGGATCTGTAAGAACTGTCACTGTTGTACGCCACAGTAAAGAAAAAAATGTTACCTGCCATTGCAGTGATCCACCCACTCACAGAAATGCCACAGAACTGAAGACATGCTCATCAGCTCTGGCAATAGCAGATGAAACTGCCACAGCGGAATTCAGAAACAAATGTTATAAATAACTTATACAAGGGTATCTCCACGATCAAAGTTTCAGGGCCCTTTTCTAGTATGCCAGAAGATCTCTCTCTTTGAGCATCACTGCATGAATTAAAATAAAATGATGAAATATAAATAGCCAGAGAAGCACTCCTGGCAAACTGCAGGTTTACTATCCACCTGTCTGAGCTCAGGGCCACAAGACACAGCTTAGCAAAGACACAGCACTTGGTGAAGCAAAGGTGAAGACACCCTGTCTTCAACAGAGATTCAACGCCATACCAAGCTACATGGTGCCACACTTGCCACAAAGGATGAGTAACATTTTTCAGAGAGGCTCCACAGTTGTAAGTTTTGGTTATCCTTATTAAGTGGTTATGGCCCTGAACACTAAAGAAAACACTTTTGTAAAACCAGCCTTATTAGGCAATGGAGAAGTCAAAAAAAGCATTTACCCACTGTTGTCAGGTCTAGCAAAGAAATGCTAGAATTTGCAGCTACTGCAATAGCCAGTGAGCAACTTCTCAAGCATGAAGTATGCTACAATGCTGAAAAGGCTTGCACTTGCCAGGGAACACACTGAGCAGCTTACCCTCCTAAAAAGGGAAGTTGGGGAAAAGCTTGAAACCTTTTCTTCCCCATTGGCTTATGGTGTTTTGGGCTTGTCAGTCACTTCGTAAGAAAACTAGCTTGGCCTGAAGTAGAGCCTGTTCAGTTCTGAAAACACTATTTTCATTCCTGCAGATATATACAGATGCACATTCTATCCTATAAAGCATATCACATATTTTACATAAAGGTAGTAATGTCCTTTCACATGCAGTTTTGAAATACAGCAAACTCCCTAAGAGTATAGGCAGATCCTGCATGCTACAGCAGATCTAAACATGAAGTTTCACCTTTAAGAAAACGTGATAGACTTTATTCTGAAAAACACGTGCTCCAAAAGTATTCACAAGCATCTGTGAGAACAGAGAGCCAATGTGTGCAGTAAGGACATTATGCTGGTCCAAGAGGGCAGAGTTAAGGCAGATACTGTCAACACACACCCAGGGTTTGCAGTTCCTGTCCTTCTGAAATTCAAAGCAATTGCCACAACCTACGAGAACACAAAGCCACAGCTGAGTAACCCTGACTCTGCATGACCAAATTTAGGAGTACTTCAATCCATCAAAAGAATCGACCAAAACATGTGCAATCAGCTCTCCACCACCACCCTTAAGCTCTTTGATAACCCCAGTAAGGAAATAAAAGGGAACAAGTCATCTGGTAACCTGTATAACATAAAGGTTTCCTACCACCTTCCTACCCATCCAGAGAAACACTTCTAAAGGAAGAAATGTGGAAGAGTGAGAACAAGCTCTGACATTGGACCAAAAGGTTGAGGAACTGGGGAAGGGAACACAGGTAAGAGCACAATGATTATCCCAGAATCATTTCAGGTTTAAAGAGAGACACACGTGTAAAGAGGGAGAACAGGAAAAGGAAAGAACGAATCCACCGTTACAATCTGGGATACTGCAGTGGCAAGACTCATCGATCCAAGTTTATGAAGAGTATAGAGGAAATCATTGCAACCCTTCCCTAATGTCCCACTCTTCACAGGTCCAGCTCCACAAGGCCAGGTTTCACCACAGCACATGCACACCTCTCAGCTCCACCTCAGGGTAGCTCTTCTGCCTTGATCAGGAGGGAGATCTTATGCTTAGAAAGTCTTCAGCAGACTTCAGAAACACAGACTAAGCAACTTCAAGAAGCGCTCTATTTTCCGCTCAACATCCCAAGGACCCCTGTACACATGACATCTAAGGCACATCAAAATGTTAATCAGTATCATAACAAGGTATTTGGGTTACAAAATCCAAACAGCACTCGCAACCTTTTCTGAGACTCTTAAAAGGAAATCATACCAGTACAACTCTAAATTACAAACAAAATTGAAAATAGCACATATAATTAAAACATCCCATGCTTCTCCATTTTTTGGCCCTATTTGTGGTTGCTCTGAAAACTAGACAAATTCTACTAGCTCATAGTGCAGCGGCCACAACTGATCACATTGGAGAGATTTAGGACAGGGAAAAAAAAGAGCTGCCTGAGAGCAAACCTTACTGTTGCAGCTACCTGTGAGCGTGCACCTGCTGAAAACATCACAGCAGAAGTGCTGCCAGCAAAACAGCACGCACCAAAACTCCTCATTCTCCAGCACAAAGCAAAGCCAACTGTCTCGGCTCAAGATGCAGGCAAAGTTTATCTGAAGTAAGCAAGCTAGCTTTGGACAATACATCCCACACCTCCTCTTACCAACCAGCTGTGGGTGTTGTATTCTCTAGTTGACGGCAACATCTTCAATTGCCCCAGCAAATGGGAAGAGATGTCTGCTGATATGTTAAGACACAGCAATTTAGAAGAAATGCATTGTTTCACCCTTCAAAAAATAACTGCAATTGTTTCAGAGAAGACTGAGAAAACAAAATACTGGAGAGCTGAATAACACAGATCTGTCTATTTTGCAAAGATAAGCAGTCTTGAAGAGATGAACCTGTATTTTCTGTTATGGTTAGCATAAACAAGACTGAATGCAGCAGTTTCTTTTTACTCTGATATTTCTTACTTTTGAATTACTTGACCTTACAAACTAAATTATATTCTACACATGCATTATGTTTCCAAATTTAAATTCTTTTCATGAAGCTCTGAAGAGAAATCTGCTATTTCAATGTAAATATGGGAGCAGAGAAACAAAACAAAACCTTACACATGGAATTTTTAGGCTTTTTTAATAATGAATTTTGGGAATATGGGATGCAAAAGGAAGTGCTTACAGACCTAAACTATATCCACAGTACTGACAAAAAACCCCATCAAGGATCTATTAGAAAACACTCAGCTGCAATGTATGCATTGATACAGGACGACCACTGGAGTAGCTGATCATAAGCACTGTGGCAAAGAACTAGGCAGGACTCAGAACATCACAACAGATTAATTGCTCCCATTCCCTCTTCCTGTCCAAGAAATGTCCCTTCGCAAGTGAGCTGCAATGACTCTCACATTCATTACAACCAAAAAAGGCCTTGCATATGCAAAGTTCTCAAAAAAGAAAAGCAAATGCGTACTTTCAGTAAGAGCTTAATAAACTCATTATGTTTATTTATTGATTCTGGCTGGTCAGAGAAGGGACATAAAAATTATTATTATTTCACCACTAATCTATATACAGTGAAAGATGGAGAACCACCACCTTTCATTTTCTATTGGACACAGAACTGTGACAGGTGAGGAGTAGACAGGGATCAAGTATTCTTCCTCTCTCCTCACACAAGAATTAAAAGGTACCCAAGACAACTCACATATTCAAAACAAGTCACTAAGGAGTGAATTGCCCACTCTTCCCTCAAAGCCACCAAACACATTCACCCAAGAGAAAGCCACTAAGGGTTGTCAAATGCACAGAAATGACACAGCCCTAAAGTACACACTGATAGCAACCGGAAGGGTGTTCTGGGACAGGGACTTGTAAGCACACAGTGCTGCCTACAGTCTTTCGCAGATATCCGCTGCTGAACACTGAGAGGCACAGGATACTGGGCTAAACTAAACCTGCTTGATTTAGCCAGAAGAGCCTGTTTAATAACCAGCAGCTGTACCACCCCAAAGCAAGTCCAAAAAGTTTGTTGACAGTAAGTTAATTTCCACACTTACATGGTTTTAAGTCTTCATCAGACAATTACTTAAAGTCTTTGTTGCCTTTGCTGTAGTAAGACACTCTCTTAGAAACTATCATAAAGTCCACAGAAGTGATCCCGGTAAACAGATTTTGTCTATCCTGTGAATACATAGAGCATTTCAGTACAGAACCATCCATCAGTTTCCACAAATTCCCTGAAGTACAATACTTTGTCATGGAAGAGCATTTTCAAGAGCAATTACATGTAATCTTCATCATCTCTTTCCAGAATTACCTGATATACACAGTCCACATATGAGAAGGCTGAAGCCACTCTGCAGATAGGGTCTTTATGTCACTTTTATTTCAAACATAATGTACATAAAGTCAGTTAACAAGCATACGCTCTTCAGAAAAAGATCCAGATTAAGCATGTTCCCTAAATAAAACCTGAATTTAAAGAGTGCTGGCCAAAAGATACTGAACTTAGTTTACTTTAAAGAGACAGAGGATGAGCATTCCTCTCCACTTAATAACATTGCCTTGTATAAATCATCACACACTATTCGCTTTTTTTACTGATTCAGAGACAATAAATTCCACTGAATTAACAAAACTTTTGCAAAGTACCACGTGCATACGCAATGAAGGGAAGTAAAGCTAATTTGTCAGTCTAAAGAGTCTAAAGATAAAAAGGATTTCTATTCCTAAACCCAAAAGCTACTTACTATGAAAGCTTTTCTAACAGTTAACACAAGTTAAAATCATATACTTTCTGATAAACATTTACGTCTCCAAACAAACACTGCTGTACTAGTAAATTATTCAGCTTGAACAAAGGAACTACATTGATTAGGTCTAAGCTGCCGTAAAGAGGAAAAACTTAAACCTTGACAAAAATAATTTTAAAAATATGAAGTGATATATCTTTTTTGAGATATTTATGAACCAGGAACATGAACAAGAATATGTAATTGCCATTAAGAGTCAGAACCATGCTGCCATTAACAACAAAATGATGATGGAGTGGGAAAGGCCAGATTTAAGTTTGGGACCAGGAAGTGACAGAAAACAAGTGTAATCACCACATGGAAAAACGGCATAGTGCCCTTAGCTCCTGTAGTTATTAACTACAGCATAGAATTGACCAACTCCTTAACTCTATGGCCTGAAGATAACACAACTTCCTTTCCTGACCTCCTAGTTCTGGGATCAAGAAAAGATAGGAGTGAACTGAATAGAGAGTTCAACTTCTTTTAACCCGCTTTTTAAACAGCAGCAATAATACGGAACTTAAAATAGGGAGATATTTAGGATTTAAAAAATTAATCTTCTTACCCATCAGCATACTTGGTCTCAAAAAGAAAGGGTGCAACATCAGGTGCCCTGCCTACCTTTAAACTTCCTCATGATGTCTACGTTTTCCTCTGAGTTATCAGAAGCTGTCTCTTTCTCAGTGGAATAGACAAGCATGCAGCAGGGAAACAGACTAAGTATTCTCAAATGTGTAACACAAACTCAAGCACAGAGCAAGCACTCAGTGCTGGAATTCTGTAGTACGGCCTTCTGTTCATATATGGGTATTTTAGAGCTCCAGTAATACATATTTCTGATATATTCTCTCTTCCTCTGCTTTCAATTGCATTTGGTAAAGAAAACCCAGGAGAGCTGGCCCCTAGCAACCGACCTGCAGGATGTTCACAAGCTGTAAGCTCTTCTTTTAACAAAGAACTAGACGAACCCTACAACCTTCCCCTTCAAAACCTTTCTAGGTTCCTTCCAGTAAGATGTGGAGAAGACTCACGCAGACAAGTTTTCACACAGTTACGATTTCTGGATCCCTGTTTGAACAATGTCTCATCAAATAAACGACATTCAACCTACTCTCTTCACTTTTTAGTACATCCTCTTCATAAGTAATAAATTGCTGTATAAATTTTAACACCTGAATAGTACAATTTAGCACTGACAGATATAAATGTTTCTTCCCCGACTAACTACTGAGTGTTTTCTACAGTTAAGAGCAAGTTCAGATACTCTATTGAAACATGCTAAGTTTTGATACAGTTTTTGCTTAGAGGGAAATTGGGCAGGCGGCAGAAATGCTAAAAAGCAAAGCAAAACAAAACCCAAGCAAACAGCGTCCCATTCCCAAACGAGACCCTTCGTTCCCTAGTCCCAGAGTAAGATCTGGAGTGAGAGCAAGAGCTTCGTGAAGCACCGACTTCTCCGATAAACAGGAAGAGCCAACACTACTTCTGGCTTTCAAAACGCATTAAAAAAAAATGCTTTACGTGAAAAAGCAACTCCTTAATAACGTTTTTCCGCGACAAGAAGAGCTGCATTTTCCACCCAAGTGTTATGTAAATGAGCGGGCAGGAGGCAGCCGCGGGGTCTGTTAGGAGCCACTCAACCCTTCTGAGACAAAAAAAGGAAAACGGGGGAGCCGGAGGGGATGTTTGAAACCCCCGGGGCTCACAGCTCCGCGGCCGTGCGCTCCGCTCCCAGCCTTGCACAACTTTCCGCCCCGGCAGTTCCGCTCGACTCTCCGGGCGGGGACGGGACAGAGGGGTCCGAGCCCTCCCGTCGCCCGCCGCCTTTGTTCGCGGGGACCGCCGCTGCCGGCGGGCACAATGCGGGCGGCAAAACTTTCGGAGGAGACCTCGGGCAGTCCCCGGGGGCCGCGGCGGAGTCCCCCCCCCGCCTCCCCCTCGTCTCCCGGCCGGGCGGGAGCGGCGCGGGCACGGCGGGGCACCAGACCGTGCGCGGCCGGCAACGTGAGCCGCATGGGAAGCGGTGGCGCCGGGTCCCCCGCCCCACTCTGCCGGCGGCCCCCGACCCCTTCCCGAGGCGGCTCCTCCCGCTCGCACTCACTTTGCGGGACGGGCTCCGCTGGGCTCTCCCTCCACTCGCGGCGCGCGCGCCTTCCCGCCGGCGAGGCGATGCCGGCGGCGAGGCGGAGCCCCCCGGCGGGAGGGGGTCCGCT
>VZRE01009015.1:36389-94348 GCA_013396775.1 Cephalopterus ornatus | reverse complement strand
GGCGGGCAAGGCGGGGTCACGCAGATCCCGCCGCGGCCGCGCGGTTCACACCGGGACAAGGGGGCGGCTCCGCGCTCCCGCGGCCGCGGGCACCGCCTCTGCCCGCGCTCCCGAGGCTTGTAGTTCCGTGCCCGGCATCCGTTCGGGTGGGAAGTGCTGGTCGCTCTCGGTGCTTCCAGAGCCCGGGGCGCACCTGTCCCCAGCAGCAGAGCACCGTCTCTCGGGATCTCCCGCGACGCAGCCGGACTCCTACTCTCCTAAGGGTAAACTAGGTAGTAATTATAGGAGCCTCTAACAGTATCGCAGAATCAATTAGGTTGGAAAAGACCTCTGAGATCAAGTCCAACCTATGACCGAACACCACCATGTCAACTACACCATGGCACTAAGTGCCACATCCAGTCATTCCTTAAACCCATCCAGGGATGGTAACTCCGCTCCCTCTCTGGGCAGCCCAATCCCATGTCTAATCACCCTTTCTGTGAAGAAATTCCTGCTAATATTCAACCCAAACCTCCCCTAGTGCATTTTAAGACTATGTCCTCTCGTCCTGTCACTAGTTGCCTGAGAGAAGAGACCACCCCCAACCTCATAGGACATGCGCTACAGTTTATTGTGGAATTGTGGCCAACACAGGAGAGTCCCACCAGGGCCCCTCTGGTATGCAATGCTGAAGATACAGCTCTGTTCAACAAACAACAGGCGAAAATGGAATACTTAATTACTCAACATTAAGTGTGTGGGATGGCTGCACACAGCACCCATCCTGCGCACTGAGAAAAGCTTAGGCCCAAAGGGGAAAAAAAACTCAAGCACCGTTGTTTGACTGTATTGCCATCACAAAATGCATACACGAGAGCAAAATTAAGATTACTCATGTAACTTAGGCCTGATGTTTCCTTCTTTTTGAGTGCTGATCTTTGCCATGCTAGTTTATCCCCCAGACAGACAGTAGCTGCTCTGCCCAGACCCTGCATCATCTCTGGGCCAGAGGCTTTCTGACTGCACTAAAAGCCTTCTGACTGCCCACTAGATTTTTCCTGTACACTACTCAGTTTTAATTCTGCCTCTTATTCTCCATTATCTTATGCCTGGTGTTTCTTTGTCCTTTCCAGTTACCTCTTACCTGATTTTTCTCTTCCTGTGTATTGAAAATAGATGTTTGAGCTCACCTTGATCTCCAAACTTCTCCCTTGTCCCCACTGGGACAACATAGCAGAGGAGCTCTCTCACTCTTCAGAGCTACAGGCAGGTCCCTTCCTCACCAGCTGAAGCTCCAAATCTCCATTCCTACCCAGCTTATGCTTTTTGTCACATATTGGTGTGGGGTGCTTCTGCAGACAGCAGCTTCCTTCACTAGTGAGCCCTGCTTCCCCACAGAACATCACTCACCTTTCCCACAGAATGAGAATGGAGCCCTGTAATAAATATATAGGTAAATGTGTAATCAGGTAATTAAACTTTTCATTCCTGGAGCAGGCAGGAGTCAAGTCTGCATGAATAATATTTTCATTTTAGCAAGGTATTTTTCCCCCCTAAGTTTACAAAAACATGTGTGTGGGTTTTGCCCTCTACAAAGGAAATAGCAATGCTAAAACTTTTGTATCTGAAGTATAGATCTCTGTCCCTTGAGCTAAGAGAACAGAGGTCTTTCCCCTCAGACCCTATTCATGTCAAGGGGCTTACTAGTTCCTATTTCTTGGACCTATTGCTTACTCTTCTGGCTTTCCATTAATTGTGGTGCTCTCTCTCTGCCAGTTGAATAATAAATTTAGAAATAGTTCAAACATATCTGGGACACTAATACTGAGTACATAGGAAAAAGTTGGCTGTCTAATCACTGTATATCACTGACAATGGCAGATGCATCGCTCAAGAAACAGAAAATCACTACTCTGCCAGCACTGATGATAGTGCCGACACTGGCTGTGGATTTAATGAAAATGTTACGATTTCTTTATTAGTCACAGATTAAAATGGTTCAGTGCCTAGTCTTTAATCGGAATGTGGTCATGACTGACTGTACTTCAAACAGTAAGGATAAAAATAGGAATCGTACTGCAAATCAATGCATTGGCAGAACTAATCACACTGTCATATGCCAGACTTGAATGCCACCACAGAGACAGTTTCAATAAAACTTATTTTAAAAATAAAACATAGAACAGTTTTATTTAAACAGTATTGTTTCCAACATACAATCCAGTGAGAATGCAAAAAACCTTGCCAGAGGTTATTACTGTGCATGAAATAGTGACAGAGCTAGAGAAACACTGGGCTTTTTGAGCACTCTGCCTAGAGGCTGAGGGGATATCTGCTCTCTGTCTGGATGTATTTTCTTCCCATGGTGTTTTTAATCTTGATGGATTACCATCTGTACCAGAAGTTGGTATTAAGCTTAACAGCAAGACTGCATTCTATCATTTTTCTTTATTACACTTTAAATTCATGTATAAGAAAAACTGCACTGAAGTACGTAAACACCACAACCTTGGTAACTGAAAAGAGTCCACGTCAAAAGGCACAGAAAAATTAGGTGATGATTTGATAACATGAGTTGGCCAGAAGAGAGAGGGCACATGCATTAGGAACAAACCTACAACAGAATTGTTATTATAGAGGAAAGCTGACCCTGTATTGTACTATGTCACCTTTAAAATGCCACAAATAATAAGGTGATATAACCAAATTGAAGGAGCAAATTCAAATACTAAACCACCATTTTAAAAATCTGCATTTTAAAAATCTTGCCCATATTTCTGGTTTTATGAGACATCTATGCTAAATTTTATAAGCTTGAAGAGATGTTTGAAGACAAAGGGAAGAATAAAGGATTTCTTTGTGTGAGAGAACATGGACCCAAACAACATTAATGCTGAAGGAGGCCTTCTGTACAAGGTTTAGTCCATTTTGACTAATGCAATTTAAATTTTAATCCTTACTGTGTTAAGACTATTTGCCCCAAGTGTTTACAGGTAGATATATCCCAATGGCTGGCAGTGTTGTGGATCCCACTGCCTGAAGGAATAAGAATGGAAACTGAGCACTGTCTCAAGCAGATTTTTCAGCTTCTCTAACCTGTCCATACCCAAGGCTCCACGTGTCAGGGTTTGGGACGGGAGAGGCAGAAGCCCATGTATTGGGGTCACCAGTGATGCACATACATGGGGGTCCTGGACTGGAGAGGGTTTCTGAGGCAGGGTTGCTGCCTGAGAAAGAGACCCTTTAGCAAGAGGAGGGAGTTACACTAGACATGAAGTCCTGGCTTGGAGCATAGTGCTTATCCATGTTTCGTATTGCCCTTGCCAAACAAAGGCCAGAGCTGTGGGGAAGCTGTGCTGTTGCACTGCAGGTGTAGGAGAAGGCAGGACATGGAGCAGGGAACACCAGATCAGTGGCTTAGTCGCAGCATGTTCTCCTGGGTGAGAAAAGAAAGATAAGCAAACTACAAGGAAGTAGAGCCATGGTTTTTGTTGTTAGTGAAATATAGATTGGTTCATCTGTCTCAAACTTCACCCTAGGAGCTGCAGTGCTTAGGTTGCACATGGACTGTCAAAACCTTACTTAATACTAAATCTACCAATTCAGACCACCTGCTGCCTCTTCCTGAATAGTATGAAACATCCTCTCTCTCTCTGCTTCATGTAAGGATATGACAGACTTGAAGTAAAGAGCTCCTTTTTTTGATAGGCAATCTTCCGAGCAAAGATATGGTTAGTTCTATCTTTACTTCCCGACAAATGAAACTGCTGTCCCAGCTGACCTTGGGAAGGTCATTTTAAATACTGTGCATGATGGAACTGAACCCTTCTCCCTCCCAGCAGCCAGGCATTTGGTTCATTTCTCTTTTCTTACTATTCTTTTCAAGAATGTTTTTAGAGTCACGGATAAGGCATAATTCATGTTTCTCCTATGGTATTACTAAGTACTGTAAAGTTGTGTGTAAGCACATTGCACCAGGCTTGGACAATGAAATCATGATTGTAGGTAGAACCTACTGCATTTAAACAAAATAGAGAAGGCAGAAGAGAAGTGACAACAAGAAAATAAGAATTAAAATCTTCTTTCATCTTCATTCCTGTAGGAAACAGGTCTCATGGACATACAAAGCTTAACCAGAGTTATAGTGTAAATACTCTGTTCCAATAAAAGGAACAGATTTAAAAAAAAAAGAGCTAGCCAAGATATCATTTTCAAGAGCTGTAAAGGTCTAATACTTTCCCGTTGCAGATAAAAAGCCTGGGAAACAGAGACAAAATTTCCCAGACAGAGAAGGCAAATTTCCATGGACGTAGTCAAAGAACTGGAGCCTATTTCCCAAGCCTCCTCCCTGCTTGGGAGACAAAGGGAGTAAATTTACTGCAACCAACATTGATGAAAGCTTAGCCAGACATAACTACAGCAGGGCTAGAATCTGACTGCAAGTAAAAATAAAGGACAATGCTGCGACAGCATCAGCTCGGAAAGCTGATAGCACAAATGATCTCATTAACGGGGAATTTCAATCTGAAACCGTAGGTCTTGGTGACGCCATCCTTTGCTGGACATCTACATGTAAGTTTTGTAACAATAATACCATATCAGAGAGGGTTTGTGAGTTCTTACCCAGACTCAGGAAAATGGCCTAGTTTTTGATGCTTTCAGAGATTATACAATGCAAAACTTTTTGGGTTTGTTTTTTTCCCCTTATTCCATTGCTCCATTTCTGTTAATTTCTATTATAGGTACTATAATGGTTTTGGCAGGAGTAACTTATAAAAGGGGAGAAACAGTACAGTCAGTGATAAGGCTGGTAAAAGATTGTGTATCTAAATATATTAGTTTTAATGACAGAGTTAATTACCTTTGCATGTCTGGCTATAGCTTAATGCAAATATAAATAGAGTTAAAACAGGTCTGGCCTAAGTGTGTCACATGCTGGTATATTCATATGCTTTTAATGCAAGAATGTTGCTGGAGTTTTTTGTTAAAGCACTGTTGAACAGTGAATGCGAAATTTTACTGTTAAAGGACATAGCTTTAAGCAGAAACATTAGGTTTGATGAAATGTTTGAAACTTAACCCCAGTTTGACCTGACCCATGCAACATTGCAGGCTCACATTTCCAGTCTCAGAAACCTACAGGCAGGTATTTCACTCCCTACTACTAGAACACATGATAATGCACTCAAGGGAGCCGATTTATGAATGTTCTCCAAATCCACACCAAAATGCAAAGTTTGTTGGGTCCAGCAAGGCCGTGATTACAGCAGAACTAAGCCAGCATTAGAACTAGAAACTGTACCCTGGAAAAGTCAGAGCAGACATAGCAAGGGTAGTGCAGATCAATGTATTGGCAAAACTATATCAGGCAGCTTGCCTGAAAGCTCGCTGCTAGAGAGCTTTGTCAGTCTTTTGCTGCTGTTGGACTTGAAATTCAGGGTAATAAAAAGAGAGCTCGGGTATGTAAGAGCAGATACTTTTCTCCTAAAAGCAACAGAGGGGAAAAAATTCACACAGGAAAGCATATAGTCCATGGTCTGGCAAGTACTGGTTTACAAAACATCAGCCTATTTATAGTATTTGTCTAAGTGTGTGCTTGAAGTTGAAAGTGTTAGCAACTTTCTTCTATAACCTATATTTAGCCATGGCAGCCTGACTGTCACAGTAAGCAAAGCAGGTTTGGTGGGAGCAAATCCTAATAAGGTATCCTCCGGTACTGAAAATAACTGAGTCACAGTTGTAATATTTAAACTATTTATAATTCCATTAAACAACAGTTCATAGGAAGCAGCCATGGAAACTTGGTGGTAACATGGCTGTTTTCTGCTAGAGATTGGTCTTAGTGCTGAATAACCCCCACTCCATAGCAGAGCTCTTTTTTGGTTTTGTTTTTTTTTTTCAGAAATTTCATCAATTTCTTGTTCATGTCTCCAGAGGCAGGTCTACAAAATTTAAGATTCATTTCTTGACATAAATTTGAATACTTATAGTTCGTATTTATTTCAAATACTATCTGACACTGTCCTGCTCTCCAGTATAATTAATATTTTGTTCAGCCATCTTCCTTTGGTCATCAGTAGCTCCCCCCTGCTGCAGTTTATAAAACAATTATTCAGTACATCAGCTTCTGCAAAAAGGTTTACACAGATGTTAAAAAGACAATCTTAGGAAAAAAAAGGAGATTGGACTCACATATTCAGCTAACTCAGAGAATACTCACTAACTAACAGACAACACAAAATTCTCATCAATTGAAGTTTCTGAAGCCATTTGTACTTTTGATTTTTAAATTCTAGGTTTTGAGTCTTTTCTGCTATTGCATTTTACAATCAAAAATACTGGCAAATTAATATAAGCCTAGAACTTTATTTTCATTACTGTTCACGCTCTCCAGTTGTTTCATGTGTTGTTTTCTTTTCCATGGTAGTTAATTCTTACTCCTCCCATATCTAAGCAAATCAAACTCTCCTGTGACTGAATAAAATATAATCAAGTTTCTGTAGCTGTGCTGCTCGAGAATAAACAGACTTTAAGTACTTACATTTCAGTAATGATATTTTAATCACATATATACATACATACAGAAAAAGAAAGCAGAAAAACAACTTTTAAAGTACTTAGCTGTGTACTAGAAAAATCAAGACATAGCTTTTACACAGAATTGTACAATACAATCTGAAAACTAAAGATTTGGCAAGCCATGTGAAAAAGGAATAATCTTGCTCCCTTCATGATGTAATCCAAAATAATAGTTTTGGTTAGCTAGTCACGATGCTACCGTTTTTATTTAGTTTCAGCTAGGTCTCTGGGAAGAATGGAAAGACAGCAAGGGTTAACATTTTATACTTCCTTTGTACTCTTTGAGATATTTTTTCAATAAATTAGCAACAATTTTAAAGAAAATTATTAAATTATATACTGAAGAGTGGCTTCTGCATGGTAAGGTTAAAGCTCAGTGCTACATTCTCTGGCTTCCTCTATAAAATGCCTTTTCTCATCAGGTAGATCTGTATCACATTAAGTCCAACAGCAACCAAATGCATAAAGAAATAGAGACATTAAGCAGGTAGGGAATGCTAAATATTGAAAATATCTGCATCGAAGAGCTCAATTTCACAGACAGAATTCCCAAACTTGCTTTTCAAAGGCAGAACCAATAGACATTACCTGAGGAACCAAGCAGATAGCTGTGGGTTTGTTCTTCATAGCATAGCTTTGCTGTAGGCAGGTGACACAAAATTTTCCAGAAGACATTAGTGTAGAGAGTTAAATAAGCTCCTAGGAATGACCCCAGTTTGAGGGAGAAGAAAGAATGATACCATAAATTTGTATTGAATACTGTCTTTTTCCCTGGAAAAAAGAAACCCTGAAGAGAGGTGTTACCACCCTGACAATTGCTATGATGAGTGATCCTTTCAGATTATATTTCATGTATCTCACGTATACAAGTTAGTAGTGCAATATAAAGCCTCTTTCCAGAAGGGAAAAGCTAAAGTTCTCCAAGTATCAGCAGGAAAGATGGTCCTGAAATACAAAAAAAAACCACAAAAAAACAAAAAAACAAACAAACAAACAAACAAAAAAAAAAAAAAAAAAAAACACAAAAAAAAAAAAAAAAAAAAACACAAAAAAAAAAAAAAAAAACAAAAAAAAAAAAACAAACAAACAAAAAAAAAACCCAAAAAAAAACACCCTATTTTTGATTCCCTAGTGCTTTCAAGAGTTATTCTGAGGGTCATCAACACTGCTCCTGTGAAGGCTATATTATGCAATTTAAAATGCTTTAAAAGTTTTAATTAAAGAAAACAGACTGAGAGCAGTTCCTTATTAGAAGTAAGGATTTTCAGATGCCTGAGAGGGAAAGCTGAAGGCAATTAATTCCAGGATGTTCAAAGGCAGTCCAAATAAGTCTCCAAAAATTTAGAGGATTCCTATATAGTTCGACTCTCTTACTGACCCTGTTATTATAAAGCAGAATTTTTTTTTTTTTAATGAATGTGTTTATGGAAAGCAAACTATTAGTCTGAGTATCCTCAAATATGGTTCTCATTAGCAAGGTGTTACCACAGCTTTCTTGACTAGTAGCTAGTATTCCTTTGGGTAATATTAACAGCTGCCATCAGAGACTGTTAACTATTACCCAGATTAAATAGCTTGTCATTCAGATTTATGTAATTGGGGGGAGGAAACAAGGATGAATTCCCTTCTAGCATTCACAGGTCAAATATTTATCATTGCTTAGCTAGTATAATGGGCTTGAACCACATCATAAGCTTGAAAAAAAGCAAGATAACATAATATCTCTTTTGCAACTCTGCTCAGTTCAGGTTCTTCACTGTTTCTATTAAGCAAAGCAATGAGCCTACACACTATTTTGCAGAATTACCCTTTAACTGAAACAATACTAGACAACAACTTAAAAACAAACTCTTCAGGCAGAACATCTTCTCAATTGTCATCTTCACTGGTGCTCAGAAGGCTACTGCCATGCAATAAAACTTCTCCTAATTTAGCAGGAAACCTCAAGACCCTCAATATTTGTAGAAAAAAAAGCCTAAAGTTATAATACTCAGTCAGTTGCATGAATATTAATAGTGCTGAGAGCCTTAATCTAGATAGTTCTCAAACCTGGCAAGTCTGTTTTGGCATTATGCTCATCAGGCCTCTGAGGAGCGTGCCTCAGTGACACAGAAATGAAAATGCTTGCTGGAGCTCAGGAAAAGCTCCTACCGGTTCATGACACTGCTTGCGGTGCCTCTGTGCACACTTTATCAGTAGAATTTGGAATGGAGGGGGGTAGGAAAAACCATGAACTCCCACATACAAGGCTGTAGAGGAAAAGCAGCATGCTAAAGCCCAGCAGACAACATCACTGCCTTCCCCTGGGAGTCTGGGCTGCAGCAGGAACTGCTCCTTCATCCTCTGATTTGATGTGTTGATGATGCTGTACACACAATCTGATGCTCCCTAGCAACTGCTGCTAGACAGGTGTGGCTTTCTGGATTCTTGGTAATGCTGCTACCACCAATAAAAACCCACCATTTCACTGTCTGATTAATTGCTCTAGCCAATCTGAAAAAGTTAAAACAGTCACAGGGGTTTGGCTTTTCACTCAAGGATAGAAGAGTAGTAGAAAATGCTTTGAAATCTCAGATTCTGTTTGGGATCTTTTTATAAAAAGTCAGGTCTTTACTAGTTTTGCCCCCTGACTTGGCAGCAGCTTCAGAAACACAGGCTGGGCTTTCCCCCATGCAATTGCAGAGGACAGGGCACTGAGTGTCATTCCGTAGTTTTGGTGCATGCCAGCCTGGGGGCCACCGTCACCTCCCTGCTGCACAGCCCTGTCCCCGCTCTGACTGTGATACCAGCTTTATGTACAGCCTTAATAAAAACCAGATCAGGAATAACTCCTTTTTAGGAGGTTTATTTCGGAGCTCAGTCAGCTAACTGCTCCTTTTTTCTTCCATGACATGGTGATGCTGATGTGCTGAGCCCACCTGAGAACAAGTGGCTGAGGAAGCAGGAACTTGCCAAATCCAGCCCACAGTTGAACCTAGCATAGGGCAGGTTGTGTTTCATACAGCCTCCTGAAGGCTTTGCTCAGTTCTGTTAAATGGTTGTTAAAGCAAACATAAAATAGAGGCTCCTGAGCAGCTGGCAGGAGTCACATTGACCTTACTAGGGCTAGGACTTCACCCGTTTAAATAAAAGAGCAATCAAATATGTTGTGTGGTGTCATCATAAACTTATCTGTCCCAGGGCTGCCACAAAGCCTTCCAAGCTGGATATATCCTGATCTTCTAATGCAGAAGCTGAAAGACAAGGAACACACATTTCTTAACTTTTATTTTCCAGAAAGAAGGAAAATGTGAAACTCCTGTTGGTCAGTTGGATTTTAAGCACTTGATATTTAGGTCTGAGCCTATGAGTAGAGCAGGGGGAAGCTTGTGCCATGAAATTCCAGTCTGTACCATGTCCTCTGGATCTGAGTTTTAGTTTCACCTCCACTTTCCTTTCAGAGTTTGTATTCCATACACAGTGTTAGCTGCTTTTTGTTGTTATACCTTCAAGAAAGTCATTGAATATGTTCTGATAAATGCTGAACTATGTACTTACATTTGTGTTTGTGCTTATTTCAGAGATCTATAGCTGTAGTTCCTAAAAGCTCAACTACATCAACAACATTGCAGGTACCGCTCTCTGATCCCTGAAGGCATTTACCAAGTCAGAGGGAGAGATTTATAACTCTGACTTCAATGGTGCTACACTGATTTACTTCAGCCAAGGGGCCTCTATGTGCTCTTTAGAGTTATCTGCTTGACAACTTGTCCATCTTTTCATGTGATTCAGCTGTTTTCTGTTCTTGGGCTCTAACCTTCTGCACATTAGGAGGTGTCATGGTAACCGAGAAGCAACCACACAGTAGGGTAGCAAACAACACAGAACTGCTGAAGGTCAAAAACTGGAAGAAATATTTCAGTAATGTTAAAAAAAAAAAAAAAAAAGAAAACCCAACAAAAATCCACTAAAACATGAAAGACACTTCAATCTGATCTTTGTGGGATTTTGTAAAGTAACCCAGTGGCAGTAAATGAATAACACAGCTGAAATGTCTAACATCAATGTGATGGTTCAGTTAGGCATGTTGGCAAGCAGCAGGGTTTGGGTTCAAATCTGGGCAGTTTCTTTTGTGTACGTAGGAAGGAGGCTAAAGGCAGAAAACTCTGGGAATGTTTAGGTTCATGTTTTGGCAGGTGTCTGTGGCCAGAGAAGTAAAGATGATACTTGCTTTTGCACAGCTAGTAGGCAAATAAAATCCTTTTACAGCACTTGTTCCCAACAGGAATGTAGGAAGTGCAGTGGGAGCTTGCTATGGTGTGAGTTTGAGAAGGAGCTGGGGGGTGGGATGTGCCATAGTATGACCCATCAGGTGGCTGGGGTGGAGTTTGGTGTTGGGGGTTGCCTCAGCAAAGAGAATATCGAAGGATAGGTGCAGAGGGATCACAAGTCTGAAAAACACTGATTCAAAAAAAACCTGGACTCAAAATTCAAATCTTCTTAATGTACTGACTTCTAGATAGTCTAAAGATAACTGGAAGACAAGGAATGAACTTGGCCTTTAACTTCCAGAGCTTGGACTTTCACCTGTGCTCATATCCTCTGGCTATACCCACATGCCTTTGAGAAACGGACTTTTTCCATGTGCATAGAAGATGGTGCATCTTCATACCTGCAGGACCTTAGGGATGGTATAAACAACTCTAACCGTGTCTCAGCAAACAAATGTCTCTACGTTAGCCAGCTGCTGAAGGTAATTCAGAGTTCCAAGATCATAGAGGGGAAGTGAGTTTTCTTGAGAAGAAGTGTTAAAATAACAAATGCATTCTGATCCTAGGTTACTTATCCTTTTTTATCAGAACATGTTATTCCTGCTTTGCATTTGTCTACCTCCAGAGTTCATCCATTAAATATTTTAATACAGACTATAAATTCAATAACTCACTGTGGTAAAAATATCCCAGTGTTGATACATAGAAAATGCTACAATTTCAACTGGAATGTGTCATGTGACAAAACAATACCTGAAACATAGAATTATTTTTTAACATGTAGATCATTCTTCACCAAGGCAGATTTGGACTTGGAGAGCTACAGGCCTTGCCTAAAGCATGTGTCTGGAAATATCTTTTTCTAATGGTATCCTAACAAACCACTGTAGAGTTGTAGGCACATTCAATGCTGAAAGGACATTTGCAGGCATGATGCGGCTGAAGAGCTTCTTGCAGGTGTTGTAATCAGAAGCCCTTTTCTCTTTCTCCGTTAGTCACTTGGAGACTGGACAATTTGAAATGACTATGTTGTTCTGGTTTTCTTTCACAATAAAATTAGCAACTGCTCTGCTTATTTTCTTTCTATCAGTCACTAGAAACTACATTCCTGTGTATAAAGAAAGGTATCGTGATGTGTAGATGTCATCTAATTTCAGTGTCTTTTTTATAGAATAAGAATTTATTGAGACAGCAGTTTCATTCTTTGGCTCTTGCTTTTCCCATCTGTTTTCTCCTAGGGTCTTCCTTTTGGATGTGTACTCAGACAGCCTTGTCTTCCAACTCATCTGCATCCCAGTATTTCCATTCCGTTAACTGCCAACTGCCTTCAACAGTACAGGTGGACATATTTGCCTCTACCTAAAGCACATTGGTTTAGGCATGATCTTGGAATTCAGAATGTATATATTTAACTGGAAAAAGAATAACAACCCTGTTGGCTTTATCTTAAAACTAAGGAGCAATACAGGTCTAACCATGCTTGTGCAATCTGTTTATAAAGATCTTCTTCAGCCACCTTCTGCTTATAGACATCCAGTGTCTCTGTCTTTGAAATGCTGCTGGTGCTGCAAAATTTGAAATGCTCTCTCTGCCACTCTTAACTGCTCTATTCAGTGTGAATCCTGTCAGTAATACCCAGCACTGACAGATCGGGTGCTGAAGCTGTTGGGTTGGGTGAGAGGTGTGTAGCTCTACTGTGGAAGTTGTGTGACTGCCCACCCTGGCTGCCTAGGAGGGCAGGGAAAAATCACCACCCTGCAGCTATGGGAGGTTACCCTGCCTTGAGGAAGAGGGTGGTATAATACCTCAATTGCCATTGTCTCTTTAAAAATGAAGAATTGAATTAACAGCTGGGTAGTGGTTTCAGCATCCTTTGTACCAGTGGAGTGAAAGAGCTTTAAGCCATATTTCTGCTTCTTCCCAGTTCAAACCTAGCAGAAGTAAAACTCGGCCCCAGTATAATCAGGCCCAGGCTCCATCTTGTTTTGAGTTATCCTGTGCTGCCAGCAGAGACAGCCAAAGCTCCCTGCTGCAGCCCTGTGCTACTGCCCTATGGATAATCTGGGTGCAGCGTGAGGTGAAAGGGGAAGAAAAACAGAGAAGCAAATTATGCCGGGAAGAAAGCCTTGCTATATTTACAAGGTAGCTGGGTTGGTGGCCAGGGAGTGAGATACTTATGTGGTAGTGAAATAAATTCTATAAATGTAATTTAGAATGAATGGGAGGATGCAAGCAATTAATTTGTTTTATTATTTTTAATTTCATCTTTATTTTCAAGTGTAAAACATTTTATATGCACATATGCAAGAATATGCAGACTGAAAGTAAAAACAATATAAGTGAATTTTTGTATTAATCTGAAAGAGGTTAGAGGTTTATTGCTGGAAGGATCACTAGGGGAAGAGATTTTTTTGCAGCAAAAAGATGCAGGCCATATCTGTCTAGGATCAAGGATTCTGTTAAGAAAGCAGGCAGAGAAATACCAACAAAACAAATAAGGCACAGAATTGCATGCAAGAAAGCAGCAAACAAACCCATAAATTTGGTGTCCAAGGTAAGACAAGGGTAAAGAGACTAGCAGCTACTGGCGATAAAATACTTATGTGTGTGGA
The DNA here is from genome assembly GCA_013396775.1 of Cephalopterus ornatus. Taxonomy (NCBI): domain Eukaryota; kingdom Metazoa; phylum Chordata; class Aves; order Passeriformes; family Cotingidae; genus Cephalopterus; species Cephalopterus ornatus. The sequence continues at coordinate 80,925 of VZRE01009015.1, read as the reverse complement.
TATGGTCAAAACTCTGAAAAAGACTTCTAGAAGAGAGGAAAAACTCATTAGGCTTTTGTGCTTGGCATTTTTAATAGACTGGGAGGAGGAAAAAGCACATAGATACTGGGTAAGGCAAAGAGCTGAATGCTATAAAACTACAAACTACTTTGAATCAGCTCTCCAATGTAATGTGGAAAAGACCCCAATAATGAAACTGTAGATGTCCAACAAGTGTGTCCCCTGTGGGGACAAACTTCCCACTGCTCCATGCCTTTGTGAGGTTTAATGAATGGGGGCAGGCAGAGAAGGGATGCAGTGAGGCGGGCAGGGAGTGTTCCAAGACTTGCTTGTCAAATCATATTTGCTACAGTGCTGCAGGGTTGGAGCCCAAGGGGGTCTGGGACTGACTAAGGTGTAGAGGCACCTGCCAAAGCCCCCCCAGGCTGCTGAATCCTTGGAGCAGCCCTGCCTGGGCACAAGGAGGGGACAAGGGGGCTGCTGCTGGGGCACTTCTTCTTGGTGCACAGGGGTTGCACCGGGGAACAAATTGGCTCCCCAGCTGGCTTAACTGAAGTGTCAAGTGTCACTGGTTTTAAACAAGTTTTGGTTGATTTGGTTAATTTTGGTATGGACTTTGGGTTTTTTTGGCTTAGGTTTCCTGTAGCTACACAAGCATAGTTGACTTTCCCAGTTGATAGTTAATGACATGGGGATGGGAGGGAAATGAATCACCGAGACTACAGGAAAATTATTTCCAGGAAAACAGTAATGCCATATATAATTTTTTTTTTGTTCTGTCACTTGATAGCTCATTGGCCATAAGGCACTAGCTTGGAATCTTTGTAGACTGAGAGCAATGGCCTGTCTACACCTGAGTTAGTTCAAGATAAAAAAGGGCTTCATGATACTTGTATGAGAGTCATAGAAAGAGTCCTATAGTGATGAATGGTAGCTGGATTGAGGCCAAAACCATCACATGCCTCTTTGTAGTAGTTGCATAAACAGAGGATGAGTACATAATTTCCTGCTCTCTGCTGCTCTTGTCTAAGATCTTTCTTGTCATAGATAATTATAAATCAAAAATAATGAACTTCCTCTTTAATGCATTTGAAGCTTTGGCATGAAATGGTGTAAACAAGTTCTGAGATCTAGTATATGGGAGCATTAAACCTAATTATTAATAGACAAATAACATAATCACAAACTGAGGGAGCAGTTTAGGGCTGGTAGTATTTTATGCTAATATGTATATCCGTAAATAGTAATAACTTGAGTGTCCTGTGACTAATCTTGTGTTCACAGAATAGATGCACTCTGTGCAAAATAAATAGAACAGAGAGGAGCCAGTTTAGTGTCCTGCCTGCCTGGACCTATGAGTCCTCCCCCAGACCTCAGCTCTTCCTGTGCTCCTGGAATGCACAAGGATAATACTTCAATTCATGCCTCCTTCTGGTTTTTGCTTTCAGTTCAGTGATTTGGCTCAAGCGAGGTAACGCAAGGATCTGTCCTTTTTAGACTATGGTCTTTTATGAGTGGACAAGTTCTGCTCTTATATTTTTAAGTTTTCCTACAAAGCTGTTCAAACACTAAAAACTGGAAAGAACTATCTATGGCTAAATTAAGTGTTAGCAATATGTTTAACCTGAAGTATTTAAATTACAGCAAAGAGGCCTTTCATTGTCCATATGTTTTTTAAAAAATAAATCTCTTCTGCTAATCAAACTAATGCATAGCTATACAGATTCCTGTTTTTCCTCTAGGGTTATAAACTCCTTATTATATATCCACTTATTTATTTCTCCTTCATTCCCCCTTTCATCTGTGTACTCTGGCAGTCACAGCTCCACGGGCAGTGATGCTCATTGCATGTACCCCTATAGCACAGTCATTCAAACGCTGGGTGACCCACCCTCAGAAAGATTTCTACTTGGCCATCTCCATGTGTCCTATTTTTCCTCTGAATAAAACATTAAACCCTTTGATAGATCTGGCTATATAGTGACTGAAAGAAACAAGGTTTCTTAAATAAATCTGCTTGTGGAAGTTGCCGAGTGATTTCTTCTTTATATAAGTACACCACACAGTCTAGTGGATAAGAAGTATTTATTTTTCCCAAACAAAATGCTTGTATTTGTTCCAGGGGCAAAAAGGTTTATATAGTTTTGTTCTTTCTTTAACTGCCTCTATTTTGCTACAAAATATTATTAGGATTTATTTAAATTAATTTAATATAGGAAGAAAATAAATGCTGCTGTTAAAGGATCAGAGCCAATCTTGCAGTCTGGACTTGAGAGAAGTCCTGTTTGAGGAAAACGGTCAAAACACAAACCCTAAGTATAATTTTCAATGCTTTGACAAGAATATTCTTGTGTAATTTGGACAGGTCCACATGACTAACATTGGTTAAGACTGAAAAGGTCAGGCTGAAAATCACACAGCTCTGGTGTGCTGTGGGAGTCAAACCCACATGTTCCCATGGAAGTTTGGCCTGTGGGTGACCCTCTCTTGGGAAGAGTTTTCCTCTGGCTGTGGCACTGAGCGGCACAGCTTCGTCCCCTGGGGTGATCACCCTTACAGCTGCACAGCCCCACAACTGCAGCGAGCCCCCAGGGTGACGGGCACACAACGAGGGGCAGTGGTGCTGCCCCACGCGGTGCTGGGCATCCCTTTGCTTGGGAGGCAGCAGTCAGCTTGGAACCAACCTGGGCCAAACCCCTGGGGAGCAAAGCTGGTAAGCCAGTGTGTCCTGGGGAAAGAACATTTCCCCTCTCCTGTCCCTGTGCTGCAGGCACTGCTTCCTAGGCAAACTGCCCCAACCCTGGGCTCCTTCCCTCAGTAGCGGGAGTTACGCTTCGATGTAGGATATGCACTGCGGTAAAAAGCAGTTCTGCAGCTGCAGGTCAGGATTGCCTCCTGGGGGTGGCAGTCAGAGTATCCTTTTGGACCAGAGCATCTAGGCAGAGCAAAGCGGGTGTCCTCAGCCAAGGTATGGCTGGGAGAGATCCCAGCAAACCAAAAATGCTCCATTACTGATAGGTCGGGAGGCTGAACAGCGAGACTCCAGCCACTGCGTGAGAAGACAACGCTTTTGATTCATTGCGATTCCATCCACAAATATATATCTATATATATAAAGGAAATCTTGACAAGAGCTTTTTGATAGTATTATTTCACCTTCTTCATAATTCATCTGTTTCTAATAGTTTGCTGGACTTTTTCTCTGCAGTCAGTACTGATCGCTGTATTCTGCAAGAAAAAAAAAGTAAAGTAGGACAAGCAGTTACTTTAAACCAGAAAGGCTGTATGCTTACTTTTGACAGCTAAAATGAATAATAAAAGTTACAGCTGATTTGTGGCAAATAGTAACCTCTGGGGTCTGAGATAGGTAAATTATTGCTACACTTACATCTACTGCCTGAAATGCATTTACTACAGAGGTTGGAGATAGTGTAAAGTTTATTTTTCTGGGTATTATTTGGACCTGTTGCAAAAGAAAAAAAAAGTTTCTATTGAAATGAAACTACTATGTTTATTATTAAAAAAAAAAAGTGGGGGTGAATTTGCTAGAGCTGCTTGATTTCCTACAAAGGAGAAACTGCTTCTTCTGTTGGGGAAACCTGCTAGTTTTGGTGATTTATTATACAAATCCCAGTGATAGCAGCAGAACATATACCATTCACTCCCTATTTCAGTTTGTAAAATAGAAGTCTGATTATGACAAGCAAATCCCGTGAAACCTCTGAAATCTGGTAAATATCAGAGATGATAAAGCAAGTCTTCAACTTCTACTCCATGTGTGTGCCCAGTATACAAATGTATAAATCTCTTCAGCTTTTGAAGAAAATAGAAATAGAGATAATGCTGCCTTCCTGGTGCTACACTACTACAGTAGTGTGGGCTTCTGCACTGGGTTTCTCTTCCCAAAATTAAACACATAAATTCAAATGCAGACTTGGGTTTAGTTTTCTGTGCTGGTACTTTAAGCAGTAATATCCTCTCATGTGTTTCTGCAGTGATAGGTTTCCTCTCCTCTGTTTTTAAAATAACAAGTCTCAAACATTAGCCTCTCCTTTGAAATGAAGTTAGAATAAATGAAATTTGAGTTTATTGGGAGTGAGGTGAAGATAATTGAATTAATGAATTTTGCTCCACTTCTGGACTTCTTCCTAGTCTTCTATATAGAGAAAATACTTGTGTTTCAAACTTTTCTTCCAAGATATGTTGAGAAGTCCCTTTTCAGTAACCTTAAAAACTTTGTTGAATTTGAAAACCACCAAAACATCTATATTTATAAATGTTCAGGTTTTGAAAAAAGTCATCCTTCTCATGAAAGCACAGCTAACCAAAAGATGTTCTGAGATATCTTTTTAAAAATCAAAATTAGCCGAGTAAGAGCTAGATATATTTTTTGTTCCTCTTCTCTTTGAAGGTTGTAGCACATCTAATATCTTTAAAAATAAGGAAGGAAAGAAACCTTATCTTAGCCTGTATTGAATGGCTTCCTGTGTCTTTCAGGTGATCAAATAGCAATTTTTATTTCTCCAGTTGCCAGAACTAATCTGACAATCCTCAAACTACAGTTAGGCATTGCTGGTAGAAGAATAACCACTGAAAATCTGGCAACAAAAAAGAGACAATTTAATATACAAATAAAACACCTAGGAGAGTGTACATTGAGCTGTAATAATGCACTTAATAAAAATGCATTTAAATAATCCCCAACCTGTGTGTCAGTGAGACTGTGGTGTTCTGTACCAGTGCATTGCTGCTGCTGGGGGCCTGGCTGTGGGAATGAGGTACAGTCTGATCCCAGACATGCCGGCTTCATAGCCTTTCTTCCTTCAGTGTTACAGTTCAGGTAAGCTTTTAGCCTTTTCTAGCAGAGAAAGATGATTTCTCATAGAGCAGATAGCAGCAATAGCACTAACACACCTATAAAACATCCCATGTTTATGACCACTTCTATGATTGCACAAACCAATTGCCCCAGGGCTCTGTTTTGCACTGTGGAGGGGGGTGCTGATGCTGCCTGTTCCCCCTGTGCACCCCTCTGCAGTGTCTGCTTGTGTGCTTGGAGGTTGTGCAGTAGAAGAGCAGCACTTCCAGTCCTCAGATTGTGGGATTCCACCCAAAATCAGGGCAGAGAACTGATCCAGTATAAAACCAGACCTGAAGCAACCTCACTGGAAGTGCATGGGAGTCTGTAACCAGCGCTGCACTTTGCTGTCATGTCAGACCATGCTGATACTACTTCTTGTCACTGATATTCACAGGAAGTATGAGTTAAGCCCTTCTTAAAGCCTAAGCAAATACTAAGTGCTCAGAATGCTTTTCCATGTATGTTGCTAATAATTTTGGTGCAAGATATGTTCTTTGCTCACCCCTCATCTTGTCTTCCCTTGCCACATCAGTTCCTCACGACCCCTTCCAGCCTTCTTCTATTGCACATTTGAGGAGCCCCTGATCTGTGGGGCAGCACAATGGTGCTAACAGGGACAGAGTGGGGCAAGAGCGAGTGCCTGGAGATAGGGGAGTAACTCTGTGGTACTCCCCAAGGTGTAAAAACACTCTCTTGGGCTCTGTTGTCAAGTCCTCTTTTGCACCTCTCTTGAGAACTAGACAAGCATTGTGCCAAAATGCAGACTTTCAAGTCTGTACCTTAGAAAAATGTCTTGCTGATGTGACGTTTAGGAGAGACAGGTAACACGTTTCTGCCTGGTCACTGCTATGATGCTTTCAAATTGAGGTTGTTTGAACACTAAAAACATTAAATAGAATAAAAACTGACTTGAGCTTTCTGGTTACCCCCAGGCCATTATAATCCTCTCTAATGAAACTGTCTGTTGCAAAAATGGATGAAAGTAATGCTCTTCTTTATTAATCTTTTCTAAATCTCTATCTGGAAATACATGTCTCTTTTTCATCTTCTTTTTTTTCCTTCCTTTTCCCTTAAAACCACAGAAAATTATTTTAGCAGCTCTATCAATTTGGAGACTCACGTTTTAGTGTTTAACTGAAATAACCTGAGAAATGATTGATCATTAAGGAAAGATGGCAACAATCCTCCAATGACAAATCATGGGGGTATTCATCAGTTTGTGTGGAGTCAGAATCAGTCTATTGATATAGACAATCTGAAACACCATAACAAAAATATAATTAAATATAAAGCGGCTTTTTTCCTCCTCTTTTGTGTTTTTGTGGTGTTTTTTTTGTTTGTTTGTTTTGTTTGGTTTGGTTTGGTTTTTTTTGGGTTGTTTTTTTTTGTTTGTTTTTTTGGGTTTTTTTTACATTTAGGTAAAATGAATTTCAAAGCACTTCTGTAATTTGAAAAGACTAGTGGACTAGCCTTTAGGCTTTTTTTGCCTGAATTTTGGAGAGCTGATGAGAGTAAGATATCTATGTACCACATAGAGCTGTGTAGGTCTTCTAAGGCCCGAGTAATCTTGACATCAACAAGTAATTAGCACCCACTGACTTGAGTGAATTAGCAGGGTTATGGGAAAAAGAGAACCTAAAAGAACAATAAAAACTCTATAAACCTTTATTAGAACAAGTTCTTTAAAATCTCAAACTCGTATATACAATTAAGTAATATTGTGACTTTCAAATAATTACATTACAAAATAATTTGGAACAGTTATTTGATAAAACAGTTGAATACACAGTAATTTCATATCAGAAAGTTAACAAAAGTTAATTTTATAGCCTTCCAATGGGTTTAGCGTTACAAAAAAATATCTTTTTAATCTCAGAGCAAGAGTTATCTATGAATCTATAACTTATGACTGCATAGAAACTAAAAAGAATGTTCCATTTTGCTGAGCTTACTGTTAGGGTTATGGTCTTTACAAGTGCAGGACTCTTATGGAATTAATTAACTGCTTATGGAATTAATTAACCTTATGTTTGTAATATTATGGAGGAGTTATTTCTATTTTGTTAAGATACTGATTTTTAACATATGTAGGAGAGACGTTGCCTAATTACCCTTCTTATCATCCACGTATTTCTCAAAAAAATCCTCCTTTGGATCTGTAGCTTTTCTGCCTTCTGCAGGACAAAAAGGCCTCACACTGTAAATTAGATGTCAAATTGCCTTGGAGTGCTGGATAAGTACTGAAATAATTGAAGAAAATGGAAGAAGAGGTAACAGTTCTTTAGGGATCATCATATTTGCTAAACATTTTAGAACTATACACAGTGGAAGAGATTTTCTGTTTGCACACTTTTTCTCAGTTTCTACTGAGGGATGATAATTTGAGTTTTCAGTTGCCAGTGGACGTTGCAAGAGGATGGGTTGGGTCAGATCAGGCTGACGATAAGGACATTACAGCAGAGGCCTAAATATTGTGTAGTGCATAGCGATAATAAAATTATTTTTAAAACCTGCTGATATCTTACCTGCTGTCTCGTTGTCCTTCTCTTTGTTTTGGGGGTTAGAGGACCTGACTATGTGCATTACTTAGGTAAAAGTAAGGTGCCTCAACCAAAGGTGTCAAGTTAATATTTGTAAACTGGAATATTAGAATGTTTTGGTTTACTAATGTAGGAGAGAAATTTTCCAAGTCCCCTGCATTTCAGCTCACCTACAAGATTAAAATACTGGGACAAAACTGTGCAAAAGGAGAAGACAAGGAACCGATGACAAGTGTAAAACAAGCAGGAGTGCAAGGGGCACACAGGCAAGCAGAAAGTTTTGGCTGTAACCAGAGTGAGTGGGTGCTGGGCAATGGCCATGGCAAATGCAGAAGTCAGTGTGAAAACGCTGATCAAAGAGAGAGACCAGTGGGATGAAACGGAGCAGTGCAAAGCCAGGCTGAGGTATCAGATGAATGAATAATCCACTCCATAGTTAAAGGCCAGAGAAGAATAACAATGATGTAAAAATGTTTAGGGAAAATAGAAATACTAAAAATCGTATTTCTCTAGTATGGAGGTAATCTATTAGCATTATCCATAACTATACTGAAATGCAAACTACTTGGCCAAGGAACTGCCCAAAGCATTATTTTGTATTTTTAAATGCCTAGAAAGTATCTGAAGAAGAAAATAAATTCCCTAGCATGCCAGATTTTAGAGAGGGTAAATTACATGCCCTGAATAATCATAAAGCTCTAACTGAGACATAAGTTCTGGGCAAAATTTATTTTAAAGCTTGATATAGAGATTGATTAATCATGAACACAACAATAAGAATTAATGCTTATTGGCATGAGTTTACAGAATATAATTCACTCAAGGTGTAAGTGAAACTAAATCTCTGAGAAACTGACTTGGAACTGTGCAACATTTTATCTGGCAGAAGGATCACCTAGAATTAATATTAATCCCAAACCATCAACATGCACAACACAGGCTCTTATCAAATGCCGTAGCAGAGTGAGGTAGTGCATTGCACTGTCACTGATGCGTGGCCAGGACAGGATGATGGATCATCATCACGTCAGAGCTGAGTTATAGCAAACAATGTCACCTTTAGGGGTCAGTTAATTTTCAAAATCAAAAAACTGAAATACAAAAGGCAAGGACTCCTCTTCTTCGTGTCCCAGCTGTGCATCAGCTCTCTTGAGGGAGAAGGTGGTGGCTGTTGGACATGGAGCTGTGTGGGCTGGAGCAAAGTAGGGTGAGAGTCACAGGTGGACACTGGGGAGCTGCTGGGTCCCCTCTGACTGCCCTCCAACCACACAGCTGGTAATGGTCCCAAAATACATCTTTTTATCTTCTACCATTAAAGAAAACATTCTCTGTTTTGCACATCCTCAGGTTACTGCTTTGCAAACTGTAGGAAAGCTGAGCATAACATACTTTTCTGTTGGGAAGAAGTTGCTAACACAGCTGCTACTGAAAAATATCTACTACTGGTTTTTTGAAATTTTCTAAATTTCAATCTTCCACTTTTTTGTCCCTTGCATTATTTTAAACCAATATTCTACAGAATGGGTTTGCTGTCAGGAAATAGTGGAAATGTTTTTAAAAGAAAAGGGTTGTTAAATTGAGCTTAAAACACTTTTTTCAAAGTTAAAAACCATCCAAGCAGGGAAAATCTATTTACCATTGCTCATCTATTAAATCCAATATTTGCAATAAATAGTTTTGGACAATGAAGAAGTCTTTTATTCTTTGAGGAAATTACTAATCAAGTCATATTCAGTAATGAATGAATGTTCTTAGCTGCAAACATTTTTTCCTTCTATATTGTGACACATCCTTTATTAGTCACAAAGCTGAACCATCCTCTGTATTTGTCAGCTGTTAGTGACATTTAGATGCCATCCCAGATGCGTGGGGCATTTGTTTTCTCTCTTTAACCAAGATATGCATGATAACTTACTAGTGAGTTATTTGCAGGCAAACCAAAACTGATCATATTAAACATGTATTGAGTGGGAAGGCACTCCATATCTAAATAGAATATGAGGATAGGTAGGATATGATAGGGTAGGATATAAGAAATGGTAGGATGTGAATTTGCTTTTTTAAATAAGGCAAGGGAAGCTTTGCAGAGACGGATCCGCTTTTATGTGTGTTACATATTTAAACTACATCCCTAAGAGACATGCTATAGAAAATCAATGGACACAGTTGCAACATTTATATTCCCACCCTGAGGTATCCCAGGAGTCTAATTTTTTTTCAGTGTAATTAAAGGTGACCAGGTAAACTCAGAAGTCCATGTCTTTCAGATATTGCAAGCTCAGTATTCAACAACAGAAGCAGCAGAAAATGTACTGCATCTGAAAACCTTGACCAAGTAGTTATGCATAACACATACTCATCTAAAACCTGTGTTTGATGTCAGTGCTGAATTGTTCAATTTTTCAAGCTCACTTCTTTTTAAATAAAGAAATGTTTTGAAGTTGAATGTTCCTGAAGTAGGTGGTTAGAGAGCAGCGCTCAGCAGGGAGGAGATTTACATGGAGAGAGCTAGCCCAGGGCACTCATCTGTGGAGATAACAAACTGAAAGGCAATCTCAAAATAATAGTTTTCACTTCTTCAATGCCTTTAACTTGAAAACTGAAAACCACACTACAGACAGAGTCCATGCCCTCGCTGGGCTGCAGTCACTTCTGGCTATTCCTTTGAGAGGCTTCTCAGCTGCTCTCTCTGTCCTCAGACGTGGTCTGACAGTCCTAGCCTGGTACCTCCCCAGCAGATGCTCTGTGCAAATCAGTGCACCATTCAGAAAAAACAAATTGAAAAATAAACATTGCATAGGCATGAGCTTCACATCTACAAAGCCAGGGCAGTCCAGAATTATGGACATGGAAACAAACACCCTCAAAAAACAAAAGAAGCCCACCAAACTTTGAACAGAAGTAGTTTTAAGTGCTGCACAATACAAAACTGTAGAACAAGACAGAATCATGAACTATTTTGAGAATTTTTGGGGAGGGGGAAAAAGGAGATTTCTCTTGATTTGTGAGGAATGTCACTGCAGAAAGAATTTAAATCAGTCTTTAATCTTGCTACAGTGCTTCTCTTTTTTTCTTTCCTTTTTTTCCTTCCCCTTGGTGATGTTTCCTTTCTGAAGACCATATGTAGCAGGACACAACCAAAGCATTTGCTTGTCTGGTCTTTTGAGATGAATTATATTTAAATCGAGTTCTTTCAATATCTGGGGGATGGTTAGCTTGTGTGCTGCTTCTCTTAAGCCAGTTCTTTGCTGTTCGGACTTCATGACTCACCATCACTGTGTACACATGGGAAAGAAAAGAACACATGAGTGTCATGCTGTTGGGTTAGTTGTCTCAGCAGGAAATAACATGAAAAAGTACCTCTGGAGTCCACAAGAAGGTGTTACCAGAAAATAAATCTGTCAGTCATGCAACAGATGAATAGACCCTGTCTGTAGTGTTGGATGTTGGCAGCAAGGGCTGCTCTGATTTCTCTGATGGTTAATGGCTGCCCAGCTCAGCCTTTCTCCTGCTCCCAGGTCTCTTTCCACAGATGAGGATAACTTTCTATACACAGAATTTTTGTATTACATCTGACCTCACGACAGGTGCATTTTCTCCTGTCCCACTGGTTTCTGCCCAGCTAGCTTGTTCCCTAGCTCTTTCTTAATAATGTTCATGCCAACATTAAAAATGAGACATCTTTTATTGGCTGATTGGATTTCAGTCGGCATTAACAGCAGGGTTTTAAACTACTTTTGAAGCTAAAAGGGCCACTCAAAATATTTCACGTGTTTTTTTAAGTCCCTTGTCAAACTGAGGCGCATCCTGGGAAGGCAGTACTTCTTTTTGTACTGGTTTATTACCCTGTGCACAAATGTGTAGCCTTGATGCTCACGAGTACAAAATTTGTTATAATAGCTTTGTTTAATTTTACTTCATAGTCTTTCACTTTTCTTGCTCAAAATAGCTGCTGAAAACATCTATTTATCTGTATGTAGTTCTCCTTCTCACATTATTTGTTCATCTAAGTGTTTGATCAGGAAAACCAGCAGATATTGGTCTGATAAGGTTAACTGCAGAAATAAACAGGAATCAGATTTTTTTAATTGTTTGCCCAGAAATCCCACCACTTCAGATACCTTTTCTCATTGAAATAAAGCATATTTCGAAATTTCATTTGTAACAAAATTTGCAGAAGTAGCTCAGAGTTAAGGGAAACACTCAACTTAGAAATATTTTACCACCACAGGGTTTTCTGTTCTTTAAACTTTTTAAAATTTTTATATTAAAAAGTCACTTACTCTGAAAGATAGTTTTGGAACAACTTTCATTGAAAATGTCAAAATGTCATTATTGAAATGTTTAGTCTCATATATTTTCAAAATTATATCAAAATTATTCATAGTTGAAAACATTTGGGTCTTGATGAATTTCCTCCCAGCATCTTTATGAATCACAGAAACAACACTCAGCCATCTCTGTTCAGTGAGGCCTTGAGATGTTTCCCATACTGAAATATCATCAATAAAATCTAAAAGAAAAATTACCATAATTTGAGAAGAATTTTGCCCAAACAAAGCAGTGTTTCAGAATCTGAAATTGAATCTAATAATCTCACACTTTGTATTCAACTAATATCCTTTGTCTGAGCAGCTCTGAATGTTTTAGAGATATATCTCCTATTTTTATTTGCATTTTTTTGCCTTTCTACAATTTCTCTACAGTCTGATTCTATGGTACCAGTCAAAAGAAAATATACTTAAATAACGTGTGTGCCTTCTCTCTGACTGAAGCATATTTATCCAAACAAGGTTGCTTTTTTGCATCAAGGCTTAAGCCTCACTATATTATTCTGAAGTGGCAATAACTGTTTTACAGGTGGAGAGCTTGAGGTAAGGCGTAGCCTAAAGATGCCTCTTGACAGCCAAGAGCAACACCACCTCATTCTGATGGGGTTAATGCAAATCCAGTAAAAAAGCACTTTAGCAAGGATGATATTTAAAATGTCAGCTCAAGCTGGTGTGTCATGATGATTTTTTTCTGAAAATGAATTGTTTAAGTTTTGGAAAGTAAACTTAACGCTAAGAGGTTGGTGTGCCTAAAAAGCCTTTTCCAATATGACTGACTTTTGCTGGTGTTAGCATATGACTCAAGTGTGCTTTGTCCTATAGTCCCTGCTATAGTCAGTGGAATATTGAGCAAATCTGCCTTTAGAGAACCACTGTGCAGCTGCCTCTCCTTAACAATTTTCCCCCTCTGAGTTATCGTTTAGAGGCAGGAAGGGAAGACACAGATGGCTAGCAAATCCAGGATCTTCTCCAGCTGCTCAGGGTAAAATTAATGCGCTTGCTTGCATCTGGAACCTAGGATCTAAGTCTTTCTTTAAACAAAACTAAACTAAAGAAAATACCTCACAGCACAACAATGATGATTTCTCTTGCAATAGGTGTAGGCAGAAACCTTTTAAATACAAATGGCTGCAGTGGACAAGCTCCATCCAAAAGCTCCCCTGAAACTGCAGCTTTGGAGCAACTGAGCAGCAGTGGCGATTTAACATTCCCTGCTATTTCATTCCTGAGCAAGGAAGCTCAGGAAGGAAGACTAGGATATTACAAGAGTCTACAGTGGGAGGTGCAGTTCTGCCAGAGAGACATATTCAGCTGAATTATCTGGTGCCATGGGAAGCAGAAGACTAGGTCCCCTTCCTGCCACCTGTCCCTGCTCCTGGCCTTGCCTGATTGCATCACTGCTTCCACTGCACCAGGGGTTTTCTCGGCACATAGGATAGTTTACTTGTTTGTTGTCATAACCTGGCACAGAGCAGCTGCTTGCCCACTACCCAAAATGCAGGTGCAACACAAGGGTGCAGGCAAGGCCAATGTACAGCCTCTCGTTTCCAGCTGGAAACAGAATTTTTAATTAGGGGAAATGGGAGTTTGAGAGGGGTTTAGGAGTTCTGGCCAAAATCCTGAGGAAACCAGCCAGAAAAATTTTAAGTTTACAAGCTGTCAGGATTGCGGTTTTGCATCCCTCTGGGATCTCTGCTTGTACTATGAGCTAGTGCCAGCTCTGGGGGAGTGCTGCAACAGGGCACCGGGAAGGTCCTTCAGGTTTCTCTGGGGTCAGGCAAGTCCCTGTCTGGCAAGTCACAGCTCCAGCCAAAACATCTGGCAGTGGTTCTCAGGGACCTATAGGCACCAGGAGGCAGAGGGGAACTGGGTGCCTGCACTGGTGAAGAGTGCCAAGGAAGCTATGCTGAATGCTTGTATTAACACCTTGGGAAACTGTGATTAAAGTCTGATCAGCAAGTGAAACTCCCTCTGTGCCATCTGGTTGTCTGTCTTGCACCAGTTTACAACTGCAAGATTATTTAGCGTTGCAATTTACAGGCAGAGACCTTTTTAGAAATAAGAGCATCAAGCCTTTTGTTTAAATTGAAGTCAAAGTCCCTATATATAAAAACTTTAAAATTTATATAGACCAAAGAATAACTCTGTTATTACATACAAAAAACCAGATTATTTTAGAGTGACATTGACTGTATTTCTTCAATTACCTTGGGTTGGCAATTGATTCTTTTTCTTCTTCTCTTACAGTAGGCAAACATTCACAGTCAGCTGAAAAAGGGTAAGAAACAAGACCATAGTTACTCTTGGCAATCCTTCTACATGTATTTCAAAAATGCATCAACTTTTATCATGCAGTCTCTCTAAAACATAGATTTGTGGGTACGCTTCTGCACTGTTTTATCTGCACAGACCCCATAGCATAAATGTTACATATTTTAAATCATCCTTGCTTTTGAGAAGTGTTGCCAGAATTTCTTTATTACATATATTTCAGTTATTTCTGTACACCTATACAAATTAACTATTTTTGAGAACTGCTTCCCTACAAATTGCCTTGGGTAGAGTTGTTTGTTAATCTTCCATTGCTTATAGTTGCACCTATGCTTTATAGTCCAGCTGGGAATTTGGGGCTGGAGTTTAGGAAACACTAACACACACACAGATGCACAAGTATGCAAAATATTTGTTTCCTTCTCTCCACAAAATTTAAAAAAATATTTTACAACACTGTTTTCCTGTGTAGCACACTTAATGCATCTCTCTCACTATGGCCACTTAGCACATGTTTTCCACTGGAGCCTACAGACCGCAAAGGTCAAAACCCCTCACATGGGGCACTGTGCTAATGCAAAGAAATGCTCCAAAGGGTTTTATGTCCCTTGTAGGTCAGGCAAATGAGCCATTTGGATATAAGGCAAGGGACCAGGAATGAAAAAAATAGCAGTGTTTCAGCATTTCCTAGCCAGTGAAAAGCTGTTCGGAGTTCAAGATTGGGCCTCGGTTAATTCACGCCTTACCAAAGACCCACATTTTTTGAGGAGAGCCTTGAAGGACAATGCAGGGCCCATAGGGATTTTGACTTGGAGATTACAGTTGGGGGGAAAATGAGAGGGAAAATGCAAGATACTTAGAGGTAACTGAGAAGGGAGCTGAAGGTGCTGCTGTTGGTAGTTACTGCAGGTTCTAATTGCTCCATGGGCTGATAGACTTGCAAGAGAGGGGAAGGACATATTCATAGGTTCCTGACAGCAGTTTTAAATAAATGGTGGTCTGAGCTACAAACAAATGCGTATTTCTCCTACAATAACACAATATAGAGCATGAAACTGTAGAAATTCTGAAGACTGAAAGGACTAGATGCTTCATAGAAACTAGTATTTAGCATTAAAAATGTGTATTTAAAAATATAAATACCCCTCGCAGCTATATATGTGTTTAATAGAAATGTCTACTGGAAACGGAAAACATTTATGGGATTCCACCACGTTAAAAATAAACTCCCACACAAACTAAAATACTCCTCTGAAAAATTCCACTCCTGACATTTGTTCAGTTATTTTAGTAGGAGGGAGTCAAGAGCACAACTAAAAATGTTGTAGGAAAAGCAGTGACATGCACACAAAACACCTTACGTTGATTTTCTACACATGGGATCTACGTCAGCTAGCAAGAGTGGGAGGATGGAGTAGAGGGGTTACCGGGTACCATTTTTGTTCATGCTGTTCATCCATTTATCAAGCTCTTCCATTTCTATCTCCATAACAGAGGGCGTGTCTTCTTCAAAAATAGGACTTGAAAGAAGAGAGGGGGAAGAAAAGCATTACACAAAATGTTAATTTGTAGAACTTACAATGCAGTAATTTTGTATGGCTCTTTCATAATTCCAGACACATGTATTATCTCTGGAAAGCCATCTGAGGCGATGTCTGCCAATGGGTTTGAACCAAACAGCTGCCAACAGATGCAAGGGAGCAACACTGAGATGCTGGTCCTGGGCAGAGGTAGGGAGGGCTGAGACATGACATGCAGAGGGACTCAGTGCAGCCTGAGGCATGCCAGAGCACAAGATCACTGCAGCTTCTTGAAAACTGTTCCTGCTGTAAATAGAAAACTAAAAAATAAGACAGTTTGTCTCTGCCCTGCTGGAACATATGGCAAAAGTCCCATTGCTCCAGTGATAAAATCAGAAGGCCTAAAGTTTCATCATAGCTGTGACTTATATTTGCAGTGACTTCAAAAGGAAAGGTCATGAATAGAGTAACTGCATTTATTTAAATGCCTCCACTTAGCTTCCTTTTGGTTATCATTCCTGCAGTCATAAGATTAAAAAGATATTTTTAGCAAAAAACCCTTTTTTCCTTCCTAGATCCAGTTTATGAACTTTCAGTATTGATTAGCAAAATGGAGCTCAATAAAAGGTAACAATAAAAATTATCACTCTGAAAGAGCCACACAGCTTTTGCCTTGTTTTCCCAGCATCTAAGGCATTGCTCCCGCGGCAGCCAGGCAAGCCTTCCTGCCTCACCTCTGAGTGAGAAGACAAACTTGAAAGACAGGGAAGCAAGACACAGAGCTTATTCTGAATAGTTAAAGCCTGTGATGAGTCTGGGAACTGATCCCCTCTGCTCCTGGGGTACCCTGTGCATCTGATGGCTGATGGAGCAGGGGGTGCCCAGAGCAGGCGCAGCAGGGGCTGCAGGCTGTGGGTGCCTGTGGGGCAGTGCTCGCCTCAGTCACCGCAGCTCCTCCTGCTCTACTCTTACACCTTCAGCCAGGTACTGAAGTCACACTTTAGCCACCTGTAGAGATAGTTAGCTGGTGCAACTCATGGCAAAAGGTAATGGTGTTTAGTGTATGGTAAAATTAAAACAGGTAGTGAAGGAGAAAAAAATCATAATGACCTGTTAGAATAAAATATATTAAAAAAAAAAATTAAAAAAGAGAGATATTCATAAAATTTACCTTTTCACGTTTTCACTTCCCAGCTCATCTGGAAAAGAAGAAAGTTGGTGTTCATAGTTTTGCTTGATATATATCCCTTTGTTTATACAAGGTCCAGACTGCAAGCAACCCTTGAACAGGGTCACGTAAAACAAGTTTCATTTTCAAAAGGCATAAAAACTAAATTGTAGATGAAAGATGAAACATCTCATCCTGTTCGTAATTTTCAGAGGAACCCATTATTTTTAATCTTGAACACACTAATAGCAGCTCATTATTAGCTCAGCCATGCTGAGAGGAAGCCAAGTGTCAGCGCTGCAGTGGGTGGGACAGGGCAGATATACGCTTCCCTGAGCAAAACAGATGTCATGAGGGAAATGGTATCCTGAAAAGGAACCACTTCTGCAAAAATTTTATTTGCGGGAGGCACTGGGACATTTTTCTACAGACTAAATACAGGCAATCCAGCTCTGTCTGGAGACTCTGGGAGCCATTCACAGAGAGAAGTGGGAGTTGAACTTGCATGGCAGATTAAATCTCAGTCAGGCAAATGAAGCTGAACTAGCCAGATATCAAAAGGGATCTAAAGCTAACTTATGATCCCAAGATAAGGTAAAGATGGGGGGGAAAATGGCTTAACAGATAAATAACTTCCCCTCCAGGAATCAAGTGACTGAAAAGCCTGTCTCAAATCAGCTTATTTTTCATTCGTTTTTGCCAGTGGGTTCTGATGCCTCCCAGTTGTTCCAGCACTCCTGAATTTCCTGACTGCAGGGCCACACAAAAACTACAGAGCCATCTGCCCCAGCCTTGAGAATGCTCAACATCCCAGCTTCAAGCAGCAGGAACAGGGCAAGAGAATTGTGTTCCTGAAAGGTGCCACATTTCCTATCCCTCTGAAGAGTGTACCTGCACTTCAGATCATCCAGAAACAGGGAGGCAACTAGGTGCCTGGTTGTGAATTCAGTTTTTTAGAGAGAGATGCAGTGATAAGGCAAATGCAGCCTGAAAACACTCCAAAAAATTTACTGAAAATCTGTGTTGAATGTGTTGCACAGCCTGCAGGCTGAGGAGCTTACAGCTCCACTCTAGCTCTGTAGAGACACTGATACAACCATTTGAGGACTTCGCCTACCAGATGCATGGTTTTAATATGACACTTCAGCTTGTTTTCTGTGGCTTGACACTCCAAGTTACCACTTTCTCTGCTAAGAGATGAAGGCACCTTCCTGAAGCAGTGCTCACCCTACCACAGCACCCAGGCACTCGGACCATGGGATTCGTAGCTCATTTACTGTGATGTCTTCATAGTAGCCACTATCCTATGGGATTGGGATCCTTTAAAACTGTTCCTTAAAATGGTGTCGCTTGTTCTTATCTTATTGAAGCTCCAGGCAGCTTTACCTTGTGGGCAGTATATGCAATAGAAGCATTAATTTCACTTTGCATGAAGTTATTGAGCATAAAGAGAGAATAAGCATTTGCAGCCACACAGTTCTAAGTGTTCTCAGCGCTGCCAGGAGCTGGAGCTCAGTGCCACAGCTCCCATGTGTGTGCAGCATGAGCAGGAGGTGCCAAGAAGGAGAATTAGCTCCTGCCCAAGGTACTGATGCCAAGGAGGATCCTTCTATCTGTCAAATGTGCAACTACAGTCAGAGAAGGACATCCTAAATGTCACATCATGGGCCTT
Organism: Cephalopterus ornatus; assembly: GCA_013396775.1. Classification (NCBI taxonomy): domain Eukaryota; kingdom Metazoa; phylum Chordata; class Aves; order Passeriformes; family Cotingidae; genus Cephalopterus; species Cephalopterus ornatus. Next base: position 62,562 of record VZRE01009015.1, on the reverse strand, counting down.
CAAAGAGCATTTTGTTAATGTTGGGTACATCCTAAAAGTATTCTTTTGATGAACAAGAAGACAAATTTACCTTGCTTAGACTTTTTCCTTTTATGATGTATTACAAAAAATGTAATTAGTAAAATCAGCAGGACCAGCAGCACGACAGGGACAACATATATCAAGATAGACTGTTCTGCTGCTTCTAGGCTGTCCTCATCATTCACAGCACTCGGTTCACTACTTGAAGTACTTTCAAAGCTGCTTTCAGTAGTGCTTGTCGTGACAAGTACTGTCTCATGGTCATTCACGGTTGAAGAACCCACAGCAGGAGGAGATGCTACTGTAACAGTGGGTAACGTCGATGGTCCATCTCCTGATCCATCATTTTCAGCGCCTGTCAAATACAGGAGGACAACTTAACATTTTATGGGTTTCATTAGTATTATCAGTGAGTCACAGTGTACAGCTTTAGTATTTACTTTCCATTTGATGTCTTAAAAAAAATCAGCACATGCCCCATATACACAGATTTGAAGTCCTGGGCATCAGATGTAAAATTAGATCACAAATTTGTCACAAAATCTTACCAGTCACGACCATGTTCTTCAGCTGGCTTTTACTGGGACAAGTCAGTACGCGTGGTCTGTCTGCACAAAGCTGCCTTGCACAAACAGACTTCTTTTTCTGCAGGTTGACATCCGGCCTTGCTTTTTTGTAAAATTATTTTTTTCTCAGTAAACCACACCAGCCTGTTTTGCTCCTCAGTGTTGGCACATACATCCCTCCCCTTACCCAAGAAGTTAGGTACTCCCTTCAGGGAGACCATTATCCCTGGTTCACTAATTCCTTTGGTTCATGCATCTCCCTGTTTCTGTGCCTTTCTCAAATTCGTTAAGTTCATCCCATTGTGAAAAACAGAATTGGTGAAAGGAAGTCTGAAGGATGCAGAAGGTGCTGGCTTCCACTTATGCCTGGGCTAGAAGAGGTGGTAGTAACACAAGGACGTTACTGGGTACAGGTGCAATTAATTGTTCCTCTGTCTGATCCTACAGGCTGGCTGAAGGAGCATATGGTAAAATATCAATGCTGACTATTCCTCATAAATGCTAAGACAAAGGGTTTTGAACCTCAATTTTGGTTTTGGTTTCATTTATCGTGCATTTTGCAAGAAAGGTGTCTAAAATTGGCTATATTGGTAATAGTGAAAAAAGTGCTTTTTGTGGGGCCAATTAAGAGTCTGTATTGACTGTCACAGAGTTGAAAGCTTAAAACAAGTACAGCAAATTATGTGCAGGAATCCATCAGATAAATTACAATAGCATGCTTCCTAATGCAAAGCCTTCAGTAATTTTCTTAGCATGAAATTAAATGATGGCTTTTTATGTTATCTGCCCTTTCAGATACAATGCTGGCACAGTGCAGGTCTCATTTTATGCAATAAAGTAGGATGGGATTTCATGACTTTCTCAATGACATGTTTCTCCTCATTCTTGCAAAGTGCTGGGCAGCCATAGTTTCCACTAGAGTTAGCAAAAGCTTAAGGTTTTCAGCACCTCAGTGCTGGCATTTCCAATCTCACAGGACTGGAACCAAAAGTACTTAGCATTTTAAATGCTTTTGTAAACACATTAATCTTCATAATGGCCCTGAGAGATGAGGAGTTATCATCTCCATTTTACAAACGAGAAATCAGAAGGACAGGGATGCTGTCCTTCCAAGGGACGCCAAGTGAAAGAGGAAAACTGGTATTAGAGCGCTATCTCTTGCTTAATCCACTCTGCAGCATCTCCTCTCTCCCATCAGATTTGTCTCGAAGAGGAGATGAGTATTTAATGAGACTGTATTTCTGCTTCACATGAATAAAATTATTTGAGTGTGACAGCAGTGTTCTATCTAGATTTTTATGCTGTGCATATCACACAGTCACCTGATTGTTTTATTCTTTCCTAAAAACCAGGAAAGAATTTGAATACTTAATAAAGAATACCTAATACTTGTATATAGTATTTAGTACTGTGAAGGTCACCAGACTACTGCACTACAATAGGACAATGAAAACTATAGCTCTTTAGTGGCAAAGCACTTTGTATCTATAGTCTCTCTGTTGCTTTCTTTTGTATTTATTATTTCAATCAAGAGCAAAACACTATCTCTGCCTCCCTTGCAGGTGTGTGCTCCTCCACCGCTTTCCGTGATCTGCTAGCAGTCCTTAATCCTATCGTAGAGGACAGGAGGGAGAGCTTCTCTCCCTTATTAGTTTGGCCATTTGACTTTTCTTTCCCAGGCTGATAGTTCCCGGTGCCTGCAGCCACTCCATTTGGATTGCTGCTGTGCAGAGCAGTGAGGTAGCACTAGAGATGTCTATGCTGCAGACTGTGGTGTGATAGACAGTGCCACTGGCAGAGCTGATGGCCCACCACAGCCTCCCTGAACCTCTTCAGTGACCTTGCTTCATTTTCTTCCTCTGGCCATCATCCTTGAAACCTGTTGCCTGACACATTTGATATATTGAGAGGGACAAGCCTGTTGCTTAAAATAGTAAAAATGTGAAAGGGTGGGGAGAACATACCTTATTTCTCATTTACTCTTAGAGTTAAAATGGATTTTTCAAATGTCTAAAGCATGGTGTGGCTTTAAAGCAAAGCAAACAGTCACACCTCATTAACTGCAGTGCTAAAGCTTCAGCTGTAGAGTATGCTGTGCTTGATTTCCGAGACTTTTCCAATATCTCTGGTATTTTTCCTGGTTTTGAGCTATGAAGCAGACTTCAAATCATTTTTCTCAGTGTGAAATAGAATTACCTTTTCTAGTCTGTAGGCAAAGAAAATGGCAAATCAGAGGGAGTGACCTTGCTGCCACATACTTTTGTTCACTTTGCGTAATTCCAGGGACAAAACAGCATCTCTCTGGGAACACCATTTCCTCTTACAGAGATCTTTTCTCTGAGTGAATTAAATATGTCTTTCAGCAGAAGGGCAGCCAATTGCAGAATGTTCTTGCAAGGATATTGCTCCTATTTCCCGCGTTTTACCTGCTGCCTCAACATATCTCCCTACCCTGTCACCTCTGAGGACCAGAGCTCGGACCCAAGGGATGCCCTACCTGTCACACAGCAGTTGCTCTCACTCTCAGGCCACCCACACATCACGCTTTTTACACAGTAGGAGAGCACAACCTGCACCTGGGTTGGCCTGGTGGCTTGCGCTATGGAAGTATTTGTACCTGCAGTTCGGCAGGCAGAGACAGGCTCAGGCCTCCCCGTGCAGCTGTAGGGCTCACCGCAGCCAACTGCCCAGGCCCCATGAGACCCACGTGGCTGGCCTCAAGAGAGCTGCTGTTTTTCACAGTGTTTCCATTTGAAGTGCTCAAAATAGCGAGTGGGCTGTGTTGCAGCTGACCCCAGTGGCTGTTTTGTAGGGTGAAAGAAAGCTGGGTGTTGCAAGGTTTGGAGCAGGGCAGAAGAGCATCTGAAAGTTGGAGATTTTGTGAGATGCTGTTCAAACGTTTTCTCCATGCCAAATGTGCAGTAGTAATTCATACCATGAATTGTTAGCTATGCTGGGGTTTTATCTTGCAGAGATCTATTATCTCCCTGCAAATGGGAATCTGACCATAACATAACAACATATCAGGATGGAAAAACAAGGCCAAAGGAGTGCAATAAGGAGCAAGTCACACCTGATCATGTACATATCTTCTTGACTTTGCAAAGCCTGTGCCCTTTCTCTTGCTGAGCTCAGCCTCATGTTGTTGGCTACTGTCCAACATCCATACTCATCCCTCTGTACATCTTGTCCAAGGAGCATGTGCTCATACAACAACCGTGTCTGCTTCACTTTTGTCTGGACTGCCTGGGGCATAAATGCTTGTGACTTCTTCCCATGTCAAGGGAAGTGGATGGGAACACACCACAGCTTCAGCCCAGCCCGTATTGTTTCTTTCCATGCTTTCAAGAGCAGAAGGAAGAGGGGCTGGCACACAGCTGCATCCCACCCTGATGGAGAGGTGGGCATAGCTTGGACTGTAAGCTAAGCTGGAGTCGGAAGTTAAGAAGTCCTCAGGTTTCCACCATTGAGGTATTAGAGGATCTAGTCCTCAAGGGACCAAAATGGCTGAGAAAGCACTAGCAGCATCTCAGAAAAGGTACAGTTAACAGTTCTTAAAAATTATGAAAAAGCTATGTCTCTATATATAGATACTTGGTATAAGGTGTTATTCAATATTTTTTACTTCAAAAATATGCTCAGATCACTGATGGTCTTTGCTTGAGTTTTGGAGGTGCTTCCAAACCTGCTTTTCATGGGAGACAGATGGAGTTGAATATACAAAGTGGCTTTACAGATTAGAGTCCAAAAAAACACATCTCAATCAAACAAACAACATTTCTATTGTTGCAGCATTTCTTCCTCTGAGGTTTGTGCTGCGGCACTCAGAGGAGGTGATATGAGCTTTCTGATTAAGCAAGCAGGCAAACAGGTTTCTGAATTCAGTTGGATGCAAGGCAAAGGAAAATAGCAAAGGAAAATAGCTGTCAGTCAGCACATTTGGTTCTGCTGTAAAACTGAACCTGCTGCCTTACCATCAGACTCAAGGACTGGGGTCTCTGAAGGGAATTCTTCAAATTACACTACAGTACCTACTTACAGAAGAAAAAGGAATAGGGTAGAAAAAAGCAAGAGCTGCGTCAGTGGGATAACCAGGCTTACTAGTTTGAAAGGAAAACTTTTGTTTCTCCAAACTTTCCCATAAGCTATAAAAATGCAGTGAAAGGAAGACCCACGAGAAGGTGACAGAACAAGAAAAGGCTATAAAGCTGGCATGAAGTGACCATGTTCTATATCACCCTGCTCTACACACACATTCCTTCTGTTGGTATAGTCATACCAGTCCACATGATCCGTATGATCCTCTCCCATATTGCTTGGCTCATCTCTGCACTGTTCCTCTCCCACATTTCTGATTGCTGTAAGAAGGGCTGTTCCTTGCCATGGCCAGGGCTTGCCCAGATGCCTGTTGAGGCAGGTCTCGCCTGTCAGTCTGGCTGGAAGAGGAATCCTTAAAAGCCTCCAGGCAAGCTGTTGGGTGCATATGCTGTTCTGATGAGGGAGCACAGGCATTTCAGGGTGGCTAATCTGTAGACAAGATCCTATTAAAACGAGGTGCTTAGAAAGCGTTATCTAGGTATAACCTGAAAGAGGAAACAACTGTTTAAGCTCATTTATAGATGATGGAAACTGCTTTTCCTTGCTGTATTTCCATCCAGCTGCAGTGCTGCACTAACTGCTGGTGTTGCACAGGTCTTAGTGGAGTCTCATTTCTCATCCCCAGTACTAAAGGTTTTCCAGACCAATTTATGCATTTAGTTGCTTCTACTTAGTCTCACGGCCTTCTAGCGCTGCATTTGTGATACCCATGCAACCTCACTGTGATGTAAATCTTTTAGTACTCATTGCTCTCAGGAGGACTCTGAAATTAAAGATTCAAAAGCTCCTGAGGCTTTCCAGCTATCATAAAATCTCGTGATGGAAAAGAGACTGGTGTCACTGACTGAAATTTAGTATAGAGTCTTGCTGATGTAAGTGAGAGATTTTCTGAAATGTCCCTGAAGCACTTGAATAAAGTAGTGAATGTTTGTGTATGTGGATAAAAGGGAGGAATGGAAGTAAATATGTAGGAAGAATTGATGTGTTCTGTAGAAAGGATTTTTCATCTGCTTTTTAGAGGACTGCACTTAGGAAAGACAGTATGTAGCAAATCCTCATTTCTTATATTGTTGCTTTTATAGAAAATTTTAACAGGCAACTCTAATGGATTTAAACCTATTCTCGAGTTCATTACTCTAGGAGGAAACAGTTCAAAACTATCACTGTCTTAGGGACCTTGGCTTTTTAGGGACTTAACCTAAAAGGCACTTCTCTGCCAAGGCGAGAGTCGCTGCCTGTGCTCACAGTACAAGCTGCTGAATATCTGGACCTTTGATAGCAATGTTTCTTTAAACAACAGCTCAAAACAGTAGCCTAAGAGACACAGTCTTCAACTTGGTGATCTTACAGGTTTTACTGTTCCTCTCTCTCACACATTTTCTTGCTCCCCGTGTCAGACTGCTTATGCTGCAATTTTCCATGCGTTTCACTGAATACATTGGGAGATGGCATACCCTGAGAAATGACTGTAAGGTCAGAGCCTGCTCCTATAACCTATACTAAGGGTCTAAATGCTTGTTACTAGGGCCAGCACACACACCCAGGTAGGTGTTTAGGGCTGTTGCAAGGCTGAGCAGTGAGCACCATCACCTACAGTAGAGAGAGCCACTGTCACCTGTAGGGCTTTCTGGCTGCATTAAAGCCAGGGAAAGGGAACTGGTGCAAATCCCGATGTTTCTTCAGTATGGAGCTGTGAGAAGGCCAGCACCCAGAGCTGAGACCTCAGGAATGCGCTTAGAGCTACGGGATTAGAGTAATTGCAGCACAGACAGGAGAAAACCATCCATAAAGCATAATCCAAATGGCAAAGCTAGAGTTTTACAAGGCTCTGGCATGGTATGGGAATAGGATTTATAAAGGCTTTAATCTGTCTATGCTGCAAGATTTAATCATACTCTGTTTGCCTGTTTTGTAAACAGTATTTAGACAGCAGAACACTTTAAAGGTGAGGACTTCGTCTGGTAAATCGTAAAGCTCCCTTACAATTCCTGCCCTGTTGATCTGTGAGCAAGGAGGGTTGAGAGCAAAGGATCTCCCTGGGAGGCTGCCCTCAGTGGAGGGTCTTTTGACCCACCAGTGCCTCTGGGGTACCTAAGCCCTGCAAAAACTTTTCCCCCACCAGTTCAATTTCTCCTCGAAAACCCAAGTTCACAACTTCCCCCTCCCACCTCCCACCCTTGCAGTCAGAGTACTCCCCCAGCTACATTTTGGGGCTGGTTACATAAGCAAAAGATGCCTTTGTATGGGGAGCAAAGGTGGGTGTTCTCCTCCCCTTCCCCAGCTGCTGCAGGCTGGCTCCGGAAAGTCAGGGCTGACGGGGCTCGGGGAGGGTTCTGACAGCACTGACTCACTCCTGAAGAGGAACCATTCCACAAATAACCAGAATTTAAAGGGGGAAGTACTGGTAGCAAGCCTCTGAAGGCAGTCAGGGTGTGGGCTGGGGCACCTGACATCTGCCTGGTGCTTCAAGCAGCCTTTAATGCCCATGGCAAAGAAGGGCAGGGGGGGCTAAGGGAACTGGGGACTAAGTCGTGCGTCCGCCCTGGGGAGGTGGTGGTGAAATAGTATCGATCAGTACCCTGCACATGAGATGAGGAAGCAGGAGCCCGATCACACTGCGTCTCCTGCGTTGTGCTCCTCTGTTTCCCTGAGACCTCTGTTTTGCTCTGCCCAGGGCAGGACTTTTGTTCCTCTGACCGCTTTGATTCTGAGCTATGTATGTTCAATGCTCGCAGCATATTTTCCTAACGTGTCTGCAATGCAGCAGAGCTGTAGTAACACAATGAAGACCAAACCATTTTATACCTCACTTAGCTCACTCTTACAGCTGAACGAGACTCCTAAGTGCAAGCAGCTCAGCAGCACACGAGGATCTGCAGCCCGGCTTTACACCCTGCTTATAGTACTGGTTTTCAGGGGAAAAGCAGCCACCCGAAACCACCTATTCCAGAAATGCATTTTAAAACTTTAAGAAGTCCAGTGATGGCTGAGAGTGACCATCCTCTCTCTCTGCTTTCTGCAGAGGAAGCAAACACTTCTAGTCCATTGTGAGGCACTTTGGCAGGCTTTTCTTTGACACCGAAAGGCTTGTAAGCACCACCTGTCAAGGTTTCACTAAAAGAGCTGCCTGTCATTTGCAGTCGCTGGCTGCCAAAATGCCAGTGGAACCAACGAGAGCCTCTGCAAGCCCAGCACCACCCAGAATTTTGTCACAAGTAGCTTTTTCACTCGTGGTTCTTCCCTTCAGAAGGTCAGGATCTAAATCCATGCTGGCGGACACTTTGTTCTGCAGCTGAGAATTCAAAATATTTGTCTCCGGAACCGGCTGTTCTTTTGTTAAACCAGTTTCAGTGCACCGGGACTGAGGAAATTGGCAGTCAGCTTTTGAATGGAAGCAGTGCTCTGTCTTTAACTTTACTGTTAAATGCTGGTAGTATTAGGTGTGGGATTTAAAAATTTCAACAAATAACTAAAATTAGAAGCAAAATGCCTGGCGGGTCAACATGGAAACTCCAGTTCCCTACACAAATGCAATTTAGGAAACTTAGGAATTGTAGGATTAGATTGCTGCTGTTTGGGGTTAGGTCTAACGAGAAAAAGTCAAACCTTCAAAGAAGACAGGCAGCTTTAAGCAGAGAGGGTAAACACAGCAAAAAGCAGCAGAGAGCAAGTCCCCACAGATCTTCTCCCAGTGCTCAGCTTGGAGGGTGTTGCCCTCCAACTCAGTCCCATCGCTGCAGGCATAAAACGCGGTCCCACCTCGGCAGGCAAAAGGCGCTTTTTTACTCACCATTCCCAACAGATCCTCCAGCCAGCGACAGGGCAGAGAGCAGGGTGATAAGGCTGGGGTTTCGCATGCTGCCCTGGCAGTGCTCCCACCTGAGGGGCGCTCTGTCAGGCTCCCTGCTGCACCCAAACATCTACATTTCCTGCTTCCTGCCGAGGTGCATCTGAGCTGCATTTCTTCAGGAGATGGACTCTCTTTGATGGGTTTTAGGAAGTGATGTAATTCCGTCTGGGCCTGTCAAGCAAGCAATGATTGCAAAAGAAAGAAGAAAAAAAAAAACAGAGAAGTTGCACTTCAAGCATGAACTTGGCTGAAGCACCTTTATTCTGTAGGTGAGAGAGCTCCCGCTCTCCTCCACTCCTTTTCCGCCTGACTTTACTACCTTCTATCTTCATTTACACACAGTACCACAGGGACAGACATCATACAAATACAAATCAGGCACAAAATTTCATTTTTGTGAGTTAGCAGGAAGGTTTTATGTCACTTTTCAGGGTGGTTGAGCAAGCAAATTTCAAAAGTGCCTCCTCTCTTGCCTTGCTTCTCAAGCACAGTAGGACACTGAGTGTATTTATGACCCCAAAAGGCAAGCCCAAGTGGGGTGTCTCTAGCAAATGGGATGAGTTGCTGACTCTCTTAGCAGCCTGTCACTGGTATTCTGGACTGGTTTGTACTAAGGAAGAAGACAAAGAAGAAAACCACATCATTTTTTTGTTAGGAGCAGGTGGCTTGGCTGGAAGGTGCTTAGGCACGGGTGTGACAATGGTTATAGATGACAGGAGACAGAAGGTCTCAGGCCCCACCAGGGTCTGGCATGGGGGTCCACAATCACAGTTGATGGAGGTGGCGAGAGGCAGGTAATCCTGCCTCCCTTCCTTATTAATATCGATTTTCACTCCCCCTGGCAGTCTCTGTCTGGGTGTGCAGACCATGGGGCACAGCTGATGCTCCCCAACGCTGCCCTGTCTGTCCTCCGCCCCCACCACCCCACCGCGGTCCACACACTCAAAAACACATGAGGGCTGACTGGGGGCTTCCACGTATTGCCTGTCACTGGGTAGGAGCAATGGACAAGCTCAACACCAAACCCAACATTTTCAACCTTCTTGTTATATGGGGTGGGCCTATCCAGGGCCAGGAACTGGACCCAGATCTAAACCACACTTGTCTTCAAGCAGGGAGAGTGATTGGACCATAGGTTTGGTTTGCTCCACTATACAAATAAGTTCTAGGTCTAAAACTCATCCTTCTGAGTCCAGTAGAGTCTGCACTCCAGATTTTACTCTGGAGCACCACAGGTTTGAGCCATTTTAAATACTTGCATAAAACTTCCCAGTAATAAACTGAGTAAGAAGGCATGAATGGTGCCTGTGTAGGAGCTCCATGGTACTTCCCTTAGACATCAATCTGTGTCAAAATCTGATTTCTGGTGAATTTGTTGAATCTCTCTGTTCAGATAGCTAGGAAGTGACCAATTGCTGCTCTGTTTCTCCAGCTAACAATATTTTTAAACACACTGATGCTTTTATAGGTCGTGAGTTACAGTTTTTTAAGCTTGAGTAGCTGGGAAGTTGGTCAGTGATTCATTTAATGATCAGTTTGTTGACAGATTTAAAACACTTGAATGAGTTTGTTAACTAACTAGATGCTTGGCAATGTATGTTTATGCACTTCATGAAACATGTGTGGGGAAAAAACAGGTGTGGGGAAAAAGCAAAGTTACAACATTGCAGCTACAAGAAGATAAAGAGGAGCTCTGAGTTTTGAAGACACTGACTGATCAATTAAATATTTCTAGGAGATATTGTTTAATATGATGTCAGTCATACACAATAACACTTACCAGGCAGAAGGGTCAGAGGTGAGACTTGCCAATGCTTTAAAGATTTTTATATCAAAAAGGGACAGAAACTCCAAGGATTAATAATAATGTGTAACTGAGATAGTTCGAATTATAAAAGTCAAGAAATTGAGGATACCAGGCATCTCCTGGGTGCTCAGAGGCGCCACGGATTTGCCTAGTCTGTGATAGGAAAACTGGTAATGGGCCAGTGGCCAGCATGGGCAAAGTCTGTCTGTGTTTTCATGAGCATAGACTCAGGTCCCAAAGCTGTTACTATTGTCCATCCTCAGCTTTTCTTGAACATCAGACAACAGGAGGCAAAATCATACTTTTTCACAGTATTTTTGTTACTGTCACGTATATAGGATTTGCTATACTCCTTTCTATTTTTTCCTCATCTCCTTCCCAAGTTTGCCACTCTTGGTCTTTCTAATACCATATGGACTGCAAACATGCTTCCCTTGTTTATCCTGCCCTGCATATTTGGCTTTTTTGCCCCATTCTGTAGACTTAGCCCAGCTCACTCACCCCTTACTAAAACATAAAACCTAGACAGAGAAACTAGAAAAGAGAAAAGGATTTGTGTTTGCTGCATTTTATCTCATATTTCTAGTGTAAAATACCCTTTCCTCTTTTCCCTTCTAGTCTTTCTACATAGCTTATAGCATTTTCCACACAGATTCCATCAACTATTCCTCAGCCTCAAGAATCTCTGTTCATAGCAGAAATGCAGAAACCAAAAACTGTAGTGACAGCCTTGCTGCAAAACTAACTATGTATTTGGAAAGCCAGGTGGCTTCAGTGAGATGATTTTGTAAGAGGGGTAGATTGTATCTGATAATTTCATAGGCCTTAGTGCATTTACTAGGATTCACAATGCACCTTAGCAAAAAGTAATGTCTTTTCACAGGTGAAACAACTAAGTTTCCTGCATGCTTTCAATGTTTGTTACCCACCTGGAAACATTCTGTGCATGTTTGATGTTACTGTTTCATTGGGTTTTATATGATAAAGGGCATTTCTGATCACCTAGCTACGCTCTTTGCTAATGTTCTTCCCTAATCAGAGAAGGATTTGCATCACTGAGATTACAGGATGTTACCAGTGGGACATTTTCAGAAAAACAGAAACGTACTGTAATGCTGCAGCCGTTTGACTCACGCTCTTCTTGTTCCTTTTTCCTATGAAAACAACAACAGCCAAACTTTTGCAACTCATGTGGCAAGTTTAGGGTTAGTTATAGGGCTTATATTATAAACCCCTGCTATTGCAGCTTGTCTGCTGCAGACATGAGCAGCTAATTCGCCTGCTCTGAAGTGCAGGTAAGGGCTAGAGCCAGCCAAGTTCTGCTAGTCCCTTAATGACTTATTTCTGCCTCTGACATATGTTGGGAAAGGACAGATAAATTCTTCCCAGAAGTGAAAAAATGGGAAATAGAACCGTATTGCAATTCACTGCAACATAAAAACAAATAAATAAATAATCATCAAAGCAAAGGAGAATGTGCAAAGCCTGCAGGGATCAAGCCAGCCAGAGCCCTAGCTGCAATGATGCTTCTGTGGGATGCCGAACTAAGTAAGATTTGCAGAATTGAGGCTAATATCCGCAGCATCCTCGTGTAGAAACCTCATGTGGATTTGGAACCGCATCCATGGTTGTACTTGTTTCAGAGCAAGCATTGCCTCCCTGAGTTGCAGAAGATAAAGCTCTCTTTCCAGCAAACTCTCTCAATTCTAGATTATTTGAAAAGACAAGTCACATTGTATATCAGCCACAAAGGTGCTTAAGAAAAAGGTTTATATCTTTCTGAAACCAATGCCACCAGTATAAATTAGAACAATGCTTAGAACAATGAGATATAGTCCCTAACTGGGTATCATAAAAATATCTAAAAAGAGAGTAACAGCAAAAGCATAAAAACAAGTACCTTCCAGCTTTAATTACACCTTTGCTTAACTGGACTTGTAATTATCTTCTTTTGTCTTTTTCTTTGTTTTCTTCCTTACACACAATGCAGGCTGTTAAATCAAGGCTGTAATATTTTGGATACTTCAGTAGGAACAGAAATAAAATACAAAACTATACTTGAAAATATCCAGATGTTTATATCTAGGTTTCCTTTAAAAAAATGAAAAATGGATTCCTAAGAGATACTTCTAACATTGAAAATCTCATCTGAAATTAAAAGGACCACAGAATGCAAAGAGCGTGCTGGCAGACTTACACTGAAGTGCAGTAGAAACTTCGTTTCTACTGGTTTCTTGGAAAGTGGTACATGGATTATAAATTTTGCATGTGCCAAAAGCTTCCTAAGTTATTTGTGACTTGTGTAAAATCCTAAAATAGGTGATGCCTCCATTCTACTGCAGTACTGACAGTATTTTGAAATATGCCTCCTCCTGGGAGCTTAGCTTTCCTTCCGGCATTTCTGAAAGGACAGTGTCTGGTCAGCAAAGTCATCATTTGACCACTAGAGAAACACAGCATTACTAGTTGATGTAGATAGTCCCCTGCAGTGCCTCCCTCTAGCCTAGTGTGGGCTTTGCTCATAAAATCCTTCACCCACAATCTTTCAAGACTCCTACCTCTGAAATTTAGGTGGGGCTCCATGAGGTCTTTTCTCAATGCAGGCTGGATAAAGGCAGGATTAACACCCCAAAATACTACTTCAGGTTTTCATTTTTCAGAAAGCCTGCACTTAACTCAGTGCTACCAGCTTCACATTCCCTTCGGTGGCTAAATAATAAAGGCTCTGTCCTATCCTTGCAACTCAGAGTGCTCCTAAGCTCCAACAGTGGCTGTGCCTTTTTCTGCCCCCAAAACTGTCTGTTTTAACATGAAAATCTAGGTGGTTGGACCAGGAGGCTGTTGCCCACTTATTTTCAAAACTATGTAGAGTACCCTCATGAGACATGAAGCCATGAGTATCTCAGAAAAGCACCCAAGGTCTGAGCAATGCAATTCTGAGAATAGAGTTTTCAGGCACTTTTATTCATTCTAACAGTGTCTCTATTGTGACAGAAATTTACAATTTATTAATCTTTTATATTTGGATCTTTCAAGGCCAGTGATGGAATGAAACTGAAATAAGAAGTATGAGTTTTTAAAAAGGCTTAGGTCACCTTTCTGACCTTTTATTTATGAATAAATCAGGTTTTCACTTCTTTGAGGAACAGCACGGGAAATTATTAGCTAAAGGTTTGTCTGATTCTTTGAAAACAATTAGATACAATATCGTATTACACTGCTTAGGGTTTAAGCTGGAATTAGAGACTGAAATGATATAAATATAAATTTTCTGCAGGGTTGCAATGTATCCCAAACTTGTACTAAGTGTACATTTGATAAAAACAGTCCAAGATAAACTAAACTGGGTCATCAGGGTGCTTCAACTCTGTTGACAGAAGGTCCCCTTCCGCTCCCAGTTGGGGAAGATATCTGACCAGAACTGGACTCCGAAAGTAGAGCTGTGTAGTAAACTAGGAAGAATGAGATGCCTCCCAGTGGGACATGAGTGGGTTCAAATGCCTGTTCAGAACAGAAACGGACAGCAGTCTCCAGTATCAGAAATAGAGCTGTTTCGTACAGAAATGGCTGTGCAGGCACCGGAGGTGAGCAGACCTCACAGTACCGTCAGATACGTGTCAGACAATACAACTGTAATGCTAAAAGGAGTATCTGTGCAAATAGGAAAAACACTTCAGAGAATGGAAATTCTCTGTGACTGCTCCTGGGAGTGAGAGAAGTAACATCGCCTGGGTGTCCAGCACAAGGATCAGAGCCTTGATGGCCACAGGCTTTCATGTGCCAGCTCACTTGAGAGATGCACAGTCAGCAAGCGAAACAGGGAAAAAAGCCGCCAGTCGGTGAATTATCTTTACATGAAATGTCAGTGCTGTGTGTCTTATGTGGAGGTGCCTCCTCATTAGTCATCACTTTCAAGTCAATGTTAGCCTAAGATCTGGCTTGAAAAAACCCACAGTGCTCTATAGAAATTGAAACATTTCTCTTAAAGAGATAACAAAAAGTGAGACTGATGAAGTAAAGGATTGAAAACCAAACATAAATCTGTCTCAGGTGTAGTCATTGGTAAATTTAGTGAAATGAAGAGTAGAGAAACAAGGTACTTGAGGGAAGTAAACTAGATTTTTTAAGACCTTTCTTATTTTTACTTCTAGGGTGCTTCAGCTAACTGTCTGAAGATATTTTCTCAGCTGTGAACAATTCATAAGAAGAGAATAAAATCTGAAAAGCACATTCCTTCAGTAATACTAGACCATAAAAAACCCCAGCAGTACATCCAAACTGTAATGTGAGTACTAAGATTTTTCCAGCCACACCTAAAGCATCTAAAATAATCTTTGATGTCCTAAAATAATTCTGCTTAAATGTTGCTTGATACTTTTTTAGGCTATGGCAGCTCTCATTTGATCCTCCCATCTAGATTCCTTTCTCTGTTCTTGAATTAAAATGTTTTCTTCCTTTTCCTTCTCATATTTTCACTGTAATTAATGAACTTCACAAATAGTTAATATAGAGTCCAGACTCTAAAGAAACATTAAAGACAAGCTTTTTTAAAGCTACTTAGATACATACCTAAAGATGCAAATAAGCACTAACTACTTTTAAGATTATGGATACCTGATCTGGGGCAAATTTTGTTCCTAGATACTTTGAAAAAGTGTATTCTCTTGGTTTGTCATTTAAATATCTTTCAAGGACCTAACCCAAGTGGCTAGTTCTAGTTTAGTGTTATGAACCAATGTTTAAAATCATGGAAGCAGCCTCCAGTCCTGTCTTAGTCCAGCTCTCCAGCAGAAGCTGAGCACATACTTAAGCATGTAAATAGTCCCAGTAGAATCAAAGAAACAGCGTCCGGCTGTAAACCAGACATATTAAAGGAAAAAAGTGTGATAGTCTGTGGAGAGTCTGTATTTATAATATGTATGCAAGCAAGAGGCTAAATTAAGGCTGTTGAGATGGCTTTCAGTCTGCATTTTGAGTATGTGCCTTTTTAACTTCAGGCCCCTGTATAGAAATGTGTTGGTGCTCCTGAAGGCACTTTGCCTGCTCCTCTACGCCAGTGGAAACTAGGACTGAAGCAATGAATGAAGCAATGGTGATTATTTGAAAATGGAACTACATATATTTTTGAAACACATCTTTTTAAAAAAAATATGCAACTAAAGCATTTTGTATATGGCACTACATTGTTACTGCTGGTTTGACCATCACATACGCTAATGTGTTATGTTCCTTTGTCGGTGTGGTTGTATTAAACCCACATATTGCTAACTCAAAAAGTTTTCAACAGTCTTTGCAATACCAAGGATGCTACTTCAGGATTTTGTACGTTTTTGTCTAGGATCTGAAATCATTCAGACACAGTGTTGAAACCTGGAAAATCACGTATCTGCACCTTCATTTTCAGATGGCAATGTGAGTAGTGTCTTACCTACAGTTCTTATTTCTCTGAAAACAGTACCCTGTCCCAACATGTGGTGTATTTAATCACTGACCAGGTCTTCCTGCATATTTTTTAGTGATACTCATCCAAAATGCCACCGGTCACAACCCAGAGGGGGATATGCTGAAGGGACCTGTAAAAGAAAGCATGCCCTTTAAACATCCTGTGTTTAAATCTAACTTTCAGTTCAGTATACCTGACAGTAGTGCTCCAAGACTACCTGAAAAACAAATCATAAATTTTGCATTATTTCTTTTCTGCTACATTATTTTTGTTTCTTTCTCTCTGAGATATACCTTTCTCATTCCCTGTGAGAAACTATGCCAGTTTATTATATGGCTAAAGTAAGTTTATGTGTTTATTTACTTCATCTGTCTGAATATACAGAACAGCTTCCTAGTTAAGTCACAATGTAGCTGTCACTCAGGGAAACCTTAAGAATTTTATTAAGTTGCGCAAGTGCTGACCTTACCAAAAGGACACTTAGTGAAACGTCATAAATTTGTGTAAATGGTAGAAACATTGAGTTTGACAAAATACAAGCCGCCATGTATGTCCTCTTCCTTCTGCTTGAGTCTTGTATGGGGAGAAATCCTTTCCAAAGAGCTGGGTTAGATGTGCTGTGGCTCATTTTCAGATGGATCCATATTTTGATCAGTCTCCATGATGGCAGTGCAAGATGGCATACCTTCACTATTCTTTTGGTTGCTGTAGAGATCTGTGACATATACTTCAGTATGGGCTAGCAGCCCAATTACATAACCCAACAGCAGTACACAGACTGATACCCCTTAACTCTTATGGCTCCTTTTCTACATATCTATCCACACCACAGTCACACTCCTGTGCCAAAGTGCAGGTGCACCAAGTGTGGTCTGAAGTGAGATCATGGGCCTGATAGGCTGCTACATTGCCTGTGTCCTGCTATCTGAAACTTAATCTTCTGTCAGAAGGTAGTTTTTATACTTGGGTGTAGCCTAAGTACAAGGCAAGCAACACTAAAATTCTGTGAGAACTAGCATTTGTCCCGTTACAGACAGATGCATCAAGAGTAAAAGAGGTCAGTGCTAACTAAAGGCTATTAAAGAAAATCCTGATGGAAAGAATTGTAGATATTATCCTATAGGAAATTGAAGCTTCCTGAAAGTGGATGTATGATTTCCCTCTTAATCCATTTTGATTCTGAGTACTTAATTGTGAAGTTTTATGTCTTCTACCATATCTGCAAGGTCAACTCACACATAGCCTGAGTCTACAACCCCCCTGAATGTCAATAAGGGCAGATCTCCACATGGAGATCGTGATTTGAATTCTTATCATTGTATCGCCACACAGAGATAAATGTGGTGTTCATTTGAGGTTCACAACTCATTTTTTTCCCAGTAGAGCTAGAAATGCTTTTAGCGAATGCAAGTATCTAGTACTAAAAAAAAACAAAAACAAAGCCTGCCAAATATAGGAGCTATATTTAAAGCCTGTAAATCAGGCGGGTGGATAGCACAGAACTATCCCAGATTTCTGAACTGGGGGACCAATCAGGTCAGGCAGGCGGCTGACAGGGAATTTTTAATCTCTGAGGAGATGGAATGGCAGACAGGAAGAAGAGTGCAGGATGAATGATTAAAAGCAGACCAGTACCTGCATTACTGCGTTTGGAAGATGTAATCTCACAAAAATGTGCCTTGCCTGAGGAGCTGGCATCCTAGTAAGACACTAGCTCAGCCCACTTGGGAGGCAGAGCAGAAGTTAAACCTCCTGCTGGCTGGAGAGTGAGGGCTGTTTTCCACACACTGCAAGATTTCTTCCTAATTGTTGCAGACCAGTATGCTGGTGAACACTAGCAGAGGTCCCTGCAAAGAACACTGTTCAAAATGATCACCTTTGCGAGGCTACACCAGTGCAAGCTACTGGGTTCTCCCCATTGTGAGATGAAGTGAGAGGATGAAGAAATCCAAAGGAAGTTTTAAATTCATAAAGCTCCCTAATCCCCATTCTAAATAATCCCTTAGGAAGCTTACATTAATGTAAATTTCGTATAATCTCATTGTCCAGGATGCTATCTGCCATCCCAGTATTAGTCTTCAACAGATCATCACTGAGAATGCAGGCATTTCACAGGGAGTACATGCTGGAGTTGCACACGTGCATTATGGCTGGATATAGATAATGGTGTGGATATCATTAGGGAATGATTGAGTTATTTTTAAAGGTATTTAACCATGAAATTTCAAAATGATTACTAACCCTCCAAGCGTTAAGTTTGCCAAATGCTTTCCTGTTGTCCGTAGAGGGCAAGTTGCTGGCAACAAATTAGATTTTGACAAATCTTTAAGGTGTGGTATGATTTGGGGCACCTAACTCTGCATGAGATGAGTGAAGACCAGGTGAGAATGGGACACAAAAAACTATTAGTTTTATTACACATTTACTTCAGCTTTAACTTCTGTAGTTTGGGTTTCTGCTGCCAACTTCTACACGCTGCAAGAGTATGAAGCACAACTCCGCAGGAAATTATCAAACCTTAAGTCTCTTTTGGTTCTTAAGAGAATTTCTGCTGCTTTTTGAAAAAATTGTGTTAGTAATGGGACATACAGGGAAAGCCCTTCTGATGGGGCATTGGATGGTTCTTTGTAGTCATTCAACAAGCAGAGCCAAGAGCCTGTAGCTCTGTCTGCCTGTACTTGTATTTCTATCTTGCTGTTGCATGCCACATCTGCTCCTACTTCTCTGCAGACGCTCACCATATAATGCACTGCAGTCTGGTCACCCTCAGCTCCCACAGGGAATTGTCTCTACTAGAATTTGAATTGTTATGTTTGTCTGTGCCATGTGTTGAATGTACTTGTAATGCTGATAGTAATTTTTTTTTCTCAGAGCAGTAAAATTTATATCCATCAAGCCGGCTTTTCAAAAATAGTTCAACAGTTGTTGGGAGCAGCATGTAAAAAGTATTTCTAATTCAGATCCCAAATCTGTACTACAAAGTGTCTCTCAGTTAATTTCTGAAAAGCCATGCCAATTTTTAAACTCATCTGACTCTTACTGCAACTTCCAGACTCTACACTTCTTACATAGAAATGTTGTTTCAGCCTTGCCTTGTCTCTAGGCAATGTCTCTGCTTACTGAACATTGGTGAGCCCTGGGCAGTGCACTGACAGATAGTTTACATAGATCATGTCTCATTTTGCTCTGGGAAAAAAAACAAACCCAAAACTTGTGTCAATTAGTGTTGAAGTAGAACTCAGTTATGGGTGGTCAATTCTTGCCACCTGAAATTCAGAGAACTTGTGGGGTAATCTCTTGTAACAATTTGTGAGGCTAATTTGTGTATGGATATAGACTTACAGAGGACTCTAGATATTGATTTTGAATAATAAGTTCTGCTTAACCTGACTTACAAGTTCTCCCTGAGTTCCTGCAGGGGAATTTCAATAGACCAGGACCTTGCTTTTTAACTCCTCCTTTTTTATGATCTACCTGCAATTCTCCACGATCTCAGGCCATATGGGCTGGCTACAAAGCCAAACAGGGCACAAATATCTCAAGTCTCACAAACAACCATTAAAATAGGAAAGCATGGAAATAAACAACAGAAAATGTAAGTTCAAATAAAAAAACTTGATAGAAATTAGCTAATATCTGAGCTGGCTTTCAGTCTGACTTATTTAATGAAACACATTAACACAGTTAGCTATGTAAACAAACAGCCCCAAACTCCATCTTTGTGCAGGTTTTGTTTGTGGGTTTTTTTACAAGTTTAAAAAAAATTAATAAAATTCATGCTGGTGATCAGGAGTGTTAAAGAAAGGCTCAAACAAACTAAAGGCTTGAAATGACTAAGAATAAAGAAAGGGAGAAAAAATAAAATGCAAAGAGGTAAAATTAGGGAAAATAACATACTTTTAATCACTACATAATCTTTGATGTAAGGATAACATGAAGACATGCCAAATAAAATGGAAAGTAAAAGACTAGGTGTCTCCAGAAAGAGTTAAATATTTGGTTTTGGAGAAGAGAACTGGACACCAAATCATGGAAAGGAGGAAAGTGGATTTTGAAATGTAGTTTAAATATTGATTGAGGCCAGTAAAAGAGGAAGGAAGAAAGATCTAAAGAGCTAAGGGTAAGGGTACGATATTTAGAAATGTAAATGTAAAAGTGAACTGTGGCAAGGATGCTTAAAGGCTGATGGGGGTAAGAGATGGAGGAAAAAAAGGAAAGGTTTAAACAAAGATACTAAATGTCAAATTGAGAATCTCAAACAAACAGGTCAGAAGTGACCACTGACAGAAATAAAAAATGGAGACACCTGAAAGGAGAGAAAGATGTGTGTTTTGTTACCAATTCTCTCAGACATCCTGGGAGACTGCAAGAAAAAGCACTGCTCATCCTTCTCTACAAAAGGAAAAGACCAAAAAAAAGGAAGGACATACTGAATGTTCTTAGCTAAATGAAGCAAGGATTTGGGAAGGTCACTAAATACAGCAATGGAGAAATTAAGGCCTGAGATCACGAGGACGTGTACCAAGAGGGGGATACTGGCTGATACATGAGACGATTCAAAAATACCACGTGCAAAGATAATATTAGAAATAGGGAGTAAGAAGGAAAGCAGCTTGCCAGAAGGTTGGGCCAACAATTCTAACATTAACACTAGAATTAGTAGGATATAAATGAATATAAAATGATAGAAGGCAATGGATGAAAAAGGGCGTAAGGGGAAAAAAAAGAGAATTTTAAATAGCAAAATATCATATTGCATCATTTATAAAGTTTAGAAGTATGAGGCACTAATGTTGCTAGAAGCACTGCTTTCAGTAAGTCTCCTTCTGTGCACAGTGACAGCCCCACAGCACATCTCTCAAGAGAAGTGGATGACTTCAGATGAGAAACCCAGCAACTAGTTATCAACGTGAAAGTAATTCTTGATTAGTGAGTGTTTTGTAAGAATAGCTCCAGAGAGTAGAGCTCTTTCAGCTTTGCTACTCAGCAGAGGCCAGGAGAGCTCAGACATCTTGCTGCCCTCCTCAGCAATCCCAGGTCTCACTGTTTTCAAACAATAGATTATGAGTTATTTAATTGGGCATTTGGGGTGAGGTTGCACCATCCCATCAGACCACAACTTTCTCAGACAGGTGAGTCACTACCCCGATGATTATAACCAAGCCTTGCACAGGCACACAAAGCAACACGAGTGCGGAAGTGGAGGATGCAAACCAGTTCTGGAGCTCACCCTCACAATAATACAGCCAATGGATGACCTGCGTGCAGGCTGACAATTCACATGGATTGTAGCTACATGTGCGGTGAAGTGTAAAAACTTGTTAAGTAATTTCCTTTCACCATTAGAGGTAACCTTCCTTTCAGTAACAGTTTCAAAAGGATGTAGTTTTATAGATCTGAAAGGTATCCAGAACAGCAAACACACAAAAAAAATCACAGTGTAATATTTATTAAAATTTTCAAATACAGATGTATTTTTGAAGAGTATACTTAATCTTACATTTTACTTGTCTCAAGAATGAATCTGAGGATGCTTTTGATTATATCAAACGTACTTTCCAAATATTTTTTCTATTTTGGCCTCGTCTAGAAGTTAGTTATATTTTTAAAACTTGCTATTTTCAGTTCACACTTCTAGAATTCACTTTGGGTTACTGAAAGCAACCTCACTGACTTGACGCTGAAGAACATAATCACTATCTAACCATAGCATGAAGAAGAAAAGCTACAGAAAAAAGCACGCAGTTGTCCACACTAATATCTGAATTATTACAGCAAATGACAGCCTTAGTAAGCTGCCTTTTGTAGAAGAGGTTCTTTTTTAAATATGGTGCAGTCTAGTGCAATATTCTTCCTCTCCCTCCGAACGAAACACCTCAGACATAAAAAGCCAGTGTCCTGGTGGTTTACATAGACAGTGCAAAGAAATCTCTAGCTCAAACTGTGTACACAGGCTAAATTGATTAACATTTACATAGCACACCACTTCCTTTTTTGCCGTTAGCATTTCAGATCTGTGAGTCTGCACTTCCCTGTGACAGACACCCAAAACACCAAGAAGCTTCAGAATGGTTTTCACGTTCTCTGACTATCAATGTGACCAAAATCCAAGTGAAGAGAAATATTTGGGCTCCTAAATAAGTTTGGAAGCTATGACGTTAGAATATAAAGTGCGTGACCTACAAAATCAGTTTCAGTGAGTGCATTTTAACTTAGTTTCTCAGAATGAACTAGGAGGCTAGGAAAAAGTCCTATGTTCTCTAAAAATACAGGATTTCAATGGGTTGTATGTTTTTTAAAGAAAGTTCCACAACTCACCTTCAAAGTTCAGATCAAATAGTAAATCATTCCTGTTGTTTACATGTCATGAGTATGACAGCACTCAGTAATTTACTTCCTTCGTTACCAGCTAACAACGTTGTTTCCCACCTCCTGATTTCCTAAGCTGCTTCTTGTGAAGATTACACTTCCTGTAGGTTGAACCCTTGGTTAACCAAGATTTGCTGCTTATATACACAAGTCTTTCTCAATCAGATCCAACATTTTCACACTCTGCATTCTCTCAGAAGGAAACAGAGGCTCTCTTTATCTGGAACTTGGGCCAATAAGGGCCACAGGGAGTCATATCGTAATGAATATACACATTTACTGTGTGGATAATAGAAACTTTTTCCTAAACTTACTTTTAGCTGGAGAAGCTTTGCAAAGAAATATATTTTAAATCAAAGGATTACTATAGGAAAATTATTTACAGCTCTCAAATAAGCTTAGCCAAAATAGAAAGTACTTTTCACAAGTTTGTTCTGAAGTATTTAAGCAAGCGAAATATCACACAGCTTCCTAATTTAAAAGAATTTTCATTTGTATTTTAAAATAATAAATAGTTAAAAGAGCTAATTCAGAGGGGTACTTCTTTCATGGAATCTATAAATCTCCACGTAGGACTTTACATATTGGGATTTCAACAGAAATTTCCTATTTAATCAGAATATCCTTTGGAAGGAATTCATATCAGATATTTCACAACAAAAAGCCAGAAGTTTGTGTGGATTTCTTAGTAGGGGTTCTAGTAAAACATTCATACAGTTTAGCCATATGCATTTTCTCACCAAACC
The DNA here is from genome assembly GCA_013396775.1 of Cephalopterus ornatus. NCBI lineage: Eukaryota > Metazoa > Chordata > Aves > Passeriformes > Cotingidae > Cephalopterus > Cephalopterus ornatus. Next base: position 39,662 of record VZRE01009015.1, on the reverse strand, counting down.
ACCCTGGTATTTTCACTGTCTTCCAACAATTTGATACATTCTCTGAAATGCTTTCACAAACGGATAAACTGTCCTACAACAGAAAAAACAGTAAATAAACTTTAGCCAAACCATTTATTGAAAAGTGAAGAATCATACAAGCATGAGATTTTTTTCCCGTGGCTTAATTATAGGCACCATAATACCTTCTTTATTACACAGGCTTCCTAAAGGGCTTCCATAAAATATTTTATTCTTCCTCTAAATTAGAAAAATTATACCTAACTTTTGAAAAAAATTTTAACTGATAGATATGTCAAAGACTTAAAACAGGTTTTGAAAAAAGCCACAAGCAGTACACTTCATATAGACTCTGCTTTTTGGCTCTGGTTGAAACACATACTTGAAGATATGTAAAGTACAATGATTTACTCAACTTCATACTGCATTTGTGCAAACAGCACCCTTGTTAATGCGGCTTATAATGACAAACCACATAAGTGCATTGAATCCTACAGCAAAGTCTTCAAGTATTGTAAATAAAACAAGAGTTCAGTGAGGGTTTTAGTGCAGATGCTGCAAAAGCTGATTTTTTGTCTGTATTTAATGTAGAAATACATGGAGTTGCAGAGAAAGACCTACATCAAATCCACGTACCGAAAAGGTTGAAAGGGAGAGAATGACCTTCCTTTTGACCTCTTCAAAGCCCAAGTAAAGCTTTGTCTTTTGACTCTTGGATAAATGATTATGCCATTCGTGTGTATCCACCTGTGTGCAGTTTTAAGAAAACAAAACAAAACAACACATCCAAAGCTGTGGTAACTTTCTGCTGTTCGTCACCTGCTGCAAGAATATATGATGGCCAGAATTCTTGACTAAGGACAAAAATGTTTATTTTAAAAAACCCTTACTTCTCAGAATTCAGGCACGTATTTTCTGTGTTATCCAGTTTCTTGTTTAAGTATCAAAAGCATCAAGCTGATAAATATTTACTACTCCACCGTCAAAAAACCAAAGACATCAGTGGAATTATTGATGTGTAGAAATGCTAATCTCTTCCTGAAGAAAGAACTCCAAGTGGTCATCAGTTTATCCCAAGTGCACTGAACTTCTTTTTCCTCCACTGTACTTACTACAGTTATCATTTTCAGGGTTCAGCTCACCCCAGATTTGTGTCATTTGTTGCTAATTTTGTGTAAAATTTCAGCCCTTTGTGTAAAGTTTCAGCCCTTTATCATAATTTCAAATTTCTTTTGTTATGTACATCTAGTCACCTGAGCAAAACACATCAGAGAACATTTCAGCAATGCTTGTTATTAAACCGCCTATCCTTGTTCAAGTAAAGAATCTCTTTTTTTTCTAATCACATGCTTTCCCACTTTGCTAAAATATTTATTTACATGCTACATGTTGAATAAAATTCTCCAAGTCATCTAGGGAATCATAAAGAGAATCATCTGTGTCTTGACTTCTGAGAAAATTCCGAAGGGTATCTAAAGCACTCAAAGCCTCATTTTTTGATGGCAAAGCCTGTTCAGCTCCCTGAAATTGATCACCTTCATTCTCATCCTCATCTTCATCACCAAAAAATGTCCCAGCTTTATCTGACACACTTTCTTTGGCACACATCATTCCATTATTTGTGGGCACTTCATAAGTTACCAAGTCGTCATCTAGAGCTGCATATTCCTCCAAAGATAAGCCTTCTGGAAACTCCACTCCAGCTGCTTGTGCATGTGCAATCAAATCAAGATCACTTTCAACCTCTTTGTCGTTACTATTTGTCTCGGTTTCTAATTTGAATCCTGCTCCATTATAACTTTTTGCAATACTCTGTGCTGTTACTTCCCTCCAGGACAGGTTCAACATCTCAATTGCATCAAGAAGGGTCAGCATAAACTCTTTATTACCTTCTACACAGTCAACAAATCTCTTGATAAGACGGTGTCTGTATTTAACCTTCAGACTTCTGATAACCCCTTGTTTCATAGCTATACATGAAGAGGAGTCTGGAGCAAAGAACACTAATTTGACAGACTTCAGGTTCTTTACCTCTGTATGAGCTGGGAGAGAATCAACAAGAATAACCACTCGGCGCTGCTGTGCCTGAAATCTGCCATCGAGTTTATGCATCCACTGTTCAAACAGTTCTGGAGTCATCCATGCCCTGTCATTTGCTTCATAATCCACAGGCAGCGACTTCACATCTTTGAAAGAGCGTGGACTTCTGTTTTTTCCTATAACAAGTAGTGGAAGTTTCTCGGAGCCATCCATATTTGTACCCACCACTACAGTTATTCTCTCTTTGCTTAGTTTACCTACAGAGCAAGTTTCCCCTTTAAATGCAAATGTGTTATGTGGCAACATCTGATACAACAATCCAGTCTCCTGTATATGAAACACATTTTTTGGCTGATACTCATTTAAATAATAAGGAAGCACATTCTGGTACCAAGGGGTCGGAGCATCCACTGTAGTAGTAGCAGCTGCTTCTACAGGCTGAGCTCTGAAAACTAAACCATACCTCGACTTGAAACGATCGAGCCAGCCATTGCTGCACCTAAAATCACTGTGTCCGAGCTTCTGGGCAAAATCATTCGCCTTGAGGCGCAGCATGGGGCCGTTCACGGGCACCTTCAGGCACTGCGCGATCCTGTACCACTTCATCAGTGCCTCCTCCAGGTCGGCATAAAAAGCGGTCCTCAGCCTTTTCCTTTTGGGATCAAACCGCAAAGTTTCAAAGGCTTCCAAAACTTTTTCCTTATTCTTCATAATCGAAGACAGCGAGTTCTTCTTTATGCCATACTTGGCTGCAATGTCCGCCTTTTTCTTGCCACTCTCCACGGCGCTTATGATGTCGATTTTCTCCTCGATAGATATGCTTTTTTTCCTCCTCACTACGTGCTCGGGCAGCGCCTCTGCCATGGCACCGAGGTCCGCTCATCCACATCCACAGGCGGGCAGGCGCGCTCCTGCTCTGCCGGCCGGTGTTCCCAGACGGCGCTCCGATCCCACGGGCACGGCACTTGGCGAGGCTGGAGCCGCCTCCCCGGCGGCGCTGCCCGCTGGTTGCCATGGCCGCGACCATAGACACGGCAGCCCAGAGCGGCCGCCGCCCTCCTCCCCTTTCCGGCGCGGCGCTTCCGGCTCCTGCTGCCACCGGAGAAGGAAGAAAATAAAGCTGGAGAGGGGCCGCCGGCGCCGCCCCGCCCGGTTGCCTCCCGCCCCCCTCTCCCTGCCTCCGTCCCGCCCTGCCGTCCCCCGCAGCACGACGCCCCCGGGGCCGCCGCGGCG
>VZRE01009015.1:0-36246 GCA_013396775.1 Cephalopterus ornatus | reverse complement strand
GGGCCGCGCCGCGCCTCCCGCTCCGGGCCGTCCGACGTGTCACCCCGCGGGGCTCCCCGGGAGGCCGGGCCGGGGTCTGCCCGTCCCGTACGGCCCCGCTCCGGGGGGAGATGGGCGACCGGACTGGGAGGGCAGAACCCGAGCTTGGTTCGCGGGAGAGAAGGGGAAGCTGAGTGAACTTCGTGCCCCCGGGACTTACTCCACACCCTGGCAATTACAGTTTTAAGTGTGCCAATTTGTCGTTTGCTTGCTGCTCTTAAAGCGTGGGAACGCGGTGGTGTTGTGTGACAAGCAGGTGTTGTGTGTGGTGTTTGTTTACAAACTAGAGGCAGTTCTTCCAGTGTTTCTTATAGTTTCTTATAGTAAATCTCTAATATGCCATTTTTAACTGGCATCTCCTCGTAGCCTTTCATCTCGCATGAAGGGCTCTGAGGGGGATTATCCTGAACGTCCAGTTCAGGATGTAGTTTCAGTGTCTTATGTGTGCTTTTTTTGTTCTTCGTGGCACCGGTAGCAAGGAGTTATCACTTTGAAGTCGGTGGCTGTAAGTGTTGACTCTCTAGACAAGATAACAGAAGGATTCTTTTGCAGGGCTGGAGAAGGACATTACTTGATCAGTGCAGCTCCAAAACTGTCTGAATCATATATATGTTTATGTGTATATGTGTGTACACACACACAGTTAAAACATAAGGACTAAGTAACACAGAAGAACAAATTGGAAACATTGGGAAGCTGAGGCAGTATCTTGATCCACTGTTTCTTTCTGTTTTGGTAGAAGATGAAACCATAACGGGAGCCCGTGGCTTACCTAATCTGGAGACGAGCAGAGCATTAAAGTGTTCAGGGGCAGGTTGACCTATCGTGGGGATGTGGAAGTTAGTGGCAGCCCTGTTGTCCGGTCTTTATCTCCATCATGTCTTTAACTCTCAGTCATAATTAGATCTTGTAAGTGGAGCAGCCAGGGAATTCAAGAGCATTAAGAGGCAACTATGGTGTGATTGCAGCAGAAAGTGTTTAATGTAGTTCTTTACAGTCTTTTTAAAAAGCAATTGATCTTCATCTTGACAAGAATTAGTGAAAGTATTCTTAGTTAGAAATCAAAATTAAGAAAATATGTGTAAAATCATTATTTTTCCATCAGCACTTGGATTTTCTGCAGTGTTACAAAAATTGTATGGCTTATCTATGCCATGGAGCAATAAGACAACAATAAAAGTGTGTAGTAACTTCATTTGGACAGAAGATATTTTGCTTTTGCGTTATTGGCAATTAATTTAAAAAAGCAAGCAAAGGAGCCAGTGCATCCTGCTTAGAAAAGTAGATTTGATTCTTGAGAATCCCATGGTTCTCATTTCTGAAACCATAAGTCATTTACCCAAGTGATGTAACTATGTGAAGAATAAGCTCCTTATTCAAAACTAATTTATTGTTGAAATCATTTAATTCATATTTGCATGAATAAGCAAATATGAATTTGCCTTTTTTATTAAAAGTTCATAAGTGTGCTCTTCTAACCACTAATTATAATTGGTTAAATGTCTCTGAAGTCTTCATCCTAGATGAAGCTTATTATGTTGTTTATAAGTTTTTGCTTTGCTATGCTTTTTACTTTGCCAGATGAAGAAGTGATATATAAATCCCCAGGAATTAAAATTTGTGTGGTTTTATTTATGGTGAGCAAAACTTAAAACGACGGAGGCTGTAACCTAATATGCATTTAAGGTAGCTTCACCACAGGGGGCTTGATTTTAGTTTGTGTCCTCTCTTCTACTCTGGTGCAGTATTTGCATAGATTTGCAGGACTGGTCTAGTGGGGGAAAAATGAAAATCCTGAAGGGCGGGAGTGATACGGACAGGGTTTCAGGCTTAAATTTATGTCAGGATATGGATCAAGCATATTTTTCCCAAGCAGAACATCTCTGAGTTGTTGTAATTGCAGCTGACTTTAGTAAATGTTCTAGTACACCAGTCAGTCACCTAACATGTTCCAAAGTTGGGGCTGCTTTAGTGGAAAAAAATCCCCGACAACTAGATAATGCAGAATTCATGCTCTACTGAGGATCAGCAACCTGCAATAAAGAACAGCCCTTTGGCACCTGCAAGAACTGTGGAGATGCAGAAGTCTGTATGCATTTCTGTAGTGGAACCTTAAATATAAATGATAAATGTGTGTAGATGCCATCATTGCCTCAATTTCACATAAATGTCTTCACTTCTGAATCTCGGTGAAGATGTAGAAAGTTTTCATCCTTGCATACAGCATTCAATGTTTATGTCCCCACTTTTTGCTGTGGAAGCAGTCATCAGGAAATTCTCTAGTTAAATTAGAATGTACGATTGAACTTTTAATGAAAGCCACCTTAAATCTACATTTTTTCCTCTTCTCATGCTTTAAAGTTGGTCGGTGTGATCTGCAGAGCTGAGTAGGAAGTGTTGGCACTACTTGCAGGAAAAGAATACTGTAAACAAAATTGGTAAATTAACACGAATGGTGAATTAATTTGGATTTTAAAAAAATGAATTATTTATCTTTATGCAGTGTCTTCTCCATGGGTTTGTGAGATTGTTCATGCCTCTAGATTAGGTTATTAAAAGTTCTTAAGTCTATCAAAATTATTTTTACTGTTTGTAGCACTTAATAGTTTTAAACAGCGTTACTGTGGTGTGTGTAAGTTCGTATGTGATATACAAACATAACTCTAGAACACAAATGTAGTAAAACTGAGGAACAGGTTGCCTTAACAAAGACTGCACTACAAGATTAATTTAGCTTCTTGTTTAACCAGCAAAGCGTGGAGATCTCACTTATTCTTCTAATCCATAATGGACTTTTTCTAGCTATTCAGAAATAAGCTATTAAGCACAGAGGTTGTTTTCAACCACAAGCGAAGTTTGGACAGGACTGTGGGAAAACAGCACCTCTGCCATATGGTCTTTCATATTCAAAAGAAATTTGAAAAATTAAGAAAGATATGTGAAGATGTTATACTTACTTCTTAATTACTTCAAAAGGAATTTTGTATTGATAGTAGAAAAATCCGACTTCATGCAGTGATAGCTCTGAATGAATTGTTTTTCTGGAGAAAGTGTCTTATTTTATGTTTGGCTTTTAAAAGTAAAGGTTATTCAATGTAATATGATCTAGATGATTTAGGTGATTCAGTTTCTCAGCCTTTGGTCATGTGAGCTGCTTACCTTATTAATTATTTGCTTTAATTAGAATTTTTTATAGCTTAGGCATTTGAAATACAATATAAATACAAATAGTGATCTCTTTATAATTTTTCTTAATCTGGTGTGTGTCTGAACATGTATAAAATGGTGCAAGACTTGATGAACTGAAGTCATATGTGATTATACTCAATACTGACAGACTGTTTAATTTTTAATGATTAGTTGTCTCCTCCTCTCAAACAACTGGGTGAATTGTGGTGTCACCTGTAGTTACCAACTATTTGAAATTGAATTTAGATACTTTTCTTATTTAAGCTATAATAGGTATGTAATTCATCTTCCGTGATCACTATACTCGCTGAGTTGATTTCTTGTGCATGTGCTCAGCATTATCGCCTTTCTTTGCCTCTGTAGGTGAGATCTTTTTGAGACTGAAATGAAAGGGATTCTGTTTCTAGTAGGCATAACAGACTGAGCAGCTTAGTAGATTTCAGTGGCTTAGCATCAGTATAAACTTGCAATATTTGGATAAGTTTCATGTAAACAAAATAGTGATCTTTGCAATGGTAGTCAGTGTATTGTTGCAGGTGACAGTATAAATCCTTGTTTGACTTCCTGGGTTTTATGTTGCGGGCTTAGGCGTCTGTGGGGGAAGGTTACTTTGGCAGTGGGAGTTTATGGTAGATTGTGTTCCTAGTCTGGGTTAGATTTGTGGAGAGCTGAAGGTTTCAAAGGGAGGAGGTTTCACTTTGCTTCAGCAGAACTTGTGAAAGAAATGTTTTCTGAAAGCCTGCTTCAGTTTCTGTGAGGTGCAGCGCCCAGCTCCTTTCACGTCAATTAATGCATGCCAAACCTATTTGGTTTTCAGGTATGTCAGACCACAGCAGCGAATCCACAACACTTGATGAGTCTCATCCTGCTGCAGAAGAAGTCCAGTCTGGCTCTGAGGTGATTGGGTGATAGTTATATTAGTGTAAAATCAACCAAACCTAACAACAGTTTCAGACCGCCAAAAATTCTGCTATACAAAGCACAGTGGTATTAGTATGGGACTATGAGTTCACACACAGCATCGAGTGGGTGGGGTTGGTTTTGAGACACTATTTAAGAGCACTCAGATTAATTCATAGTGAAGGATTGCTTCAGCCAGTAGTCTGTTGCTGTGCTGTAGTATTTGCTTTGTAAGTTGAATAGATTTAGGCATGGATTCTGAAATGTGTAAGTACTGCAGGGAAAAGGATTGGTATTTAAAAGGCAACGATCTTTGTGTAATCTCACTACAACAAGGTATTCTATCTACTGCTGAAGTAGTGAATGTTTTTTTTTCTTGGGAGCAGAGACAACTTGTTCCTTCTTTATGGAGAAGTCTGTGACATTTTGAAATTATGAACAAATTTCTAAGGTTCCAAATATTATTTAGCTGATCAGAATGTGTTTGGGAGGCTCTTTCAGAAAAAGAAACTTTTGTGACTGTTCTACAGTAAAAATGAAAAAACTAATCTTGGTTTTATCACTATTACAATTTCAATGCCAGTGAATTGTTTTTAAACTTTTAGTAAAAACAGGATAGTGATTCCACAGCTATCTAGCATATCTCCAGATTTGATATTTGTAAACAGAGATGTGCGAAGAAAATACTGATTGTTACTGAAGGATGATTCTCTTTTTTTCTAAATAAAAAATCCATCTGAAACGTCATGTTTTTCTGTAGTGCTTGTGTCATTCATGCTTAATACGTCAATACAAATTTAGGAACTTATTAATATTTACTTTAGGCTGTTTCTACATATGATAAATTTTCTTCTGAGGATTCAGTTTCTAGGTATGCTTAGTTTAAGTCACCTGTGGGCTACACTTGCCAAAGGGGCACTTGGTTCAGCAGTCATACTCACTGTTTCAACAGAAGTACTGTTGTGTTTTGATGCTTTAGTTTTCTCTCAGATCAATAAGCTCACTATGATTGTGTGAGGTTACAGGGACACACATGCAGAAGTAAAGAGAAATGGCAGCTTGTTTTTGGTAGTAGCCTACAGTTCAGTAAGTATTTTAAGTTACTGCACTGCTGAAGTAAGCTGATGCTGTGGCCGAGAGCAGTCCTTCATTCTCAGTAGTTTCTTATTGCATTATTACCCCCTCAGTTTCTTAGGCTCAAGCGTAGGAGCCATGTGATGAACTGTTTTGGGGAACTGATGTGAGTGGAAAAATTATCCATCCTTTTTTTGAGCATAGGTCACCTTATTTTAACCTGCAGTGTTTCTGGAATCGTGTTTGCTGTACAAATACGTTGCTCTGGCTCCGGGAAGAAGTGAAGGAATGGGGAAAGCTGATAGGGGGAAGAGCTGGAGAAAAGGGCAAGGACTTTTTCTTGACACGTTAGCTTAAACCTTTGACTAAAATGCAGGTGGTGGTTTCTTGTTATGTCTGAGTCAAATTAGCAGCTTATCCCACTTCCCCTTTTCAGCTGCTTGTTTCATGTCTTTGGTACTTGTCTGACCTCACTGCAAACTGATTCAACTCACTGAATCAAATCACTGAAACTGGAAAATTAACCTGGTGAAAAGGTCCACTGCCAGGCTAGTGAGTTGTCTGTGGTGACTGCGGTCAGGTGAGTGGTTGGGAGGTGGGACACTGTGTGGCTCACAGTAGGGACTGGAAAAGTAGAGCGGTGAAATGTCCTCCTTTCAGCAATGGAAAATTATGCTATACTTCAAACATAGCATGAAACTAAAGTTAGCAAGTAAGTTTTTGCTTTCTCTGAACTACGTACTTATCTTTGACTCAAGTAGGAATGCCTAAAAAAAGAAGTGAATTGCTTCTAGGTTGTAGCAGATTTCAAAAGTTGTCCAGAGAAGCTGATGAATTTTATTTTTTAATATATGTATTTGCTGGAGACATGAGCATATGCTTGAGTGTGTATATCTTTGAATAAATGTATAAAAATATATCAATGTCAATATTTGCAAAATGATTTGAGATTCTTGATGAAAAGCACCAAGCCAAGTATTTGTTTTGCCTTTAGTTAAATTTAGGGGGGCATTTTTATTTGTGATCTCTGCCAAACAAAGTATATCCCCTGACAGTACAGGAATTCCCCTTTGCACTGCATTCTCTGATAATTTGCAGAAAGAAGACTGAAAGTATCTGTGTTAGCCTATGCCAGTGTTTCCATATTGTGCAGGTAGCTGTGACAAGCATTTTGAACAATACCTCTCTTGACTCTGTAAAGTAGAAGTGTAGTTCCTAGCAGTCTTAGAGCTTAAGCAGATGTGAGATTCAGAGCAAGCTTAAGAAGCTTGATCTATTGGACAGATTTCCTAAATCAAAATCTAATATGATACATAACTAGAACATTTGATCTAATGGTGTTGTGTAGCAGCTCTCTGTGAAGAGCAAGGAGTTTGACTTGATGATCCTTATAGGTCCTTTCCAACTTGAGATATTCTATATTCTATGAAATGAAACAAATTACTGTTTTAAAAGTACTCATAAAGTAAGCATAGACCTTTTGGTGTGCTTCAGTATCTTTATTTACTAAAAGGCTACAAGATTTGAGTTTGTTCAGTTGTATTAAGAAAGACCTAAAAAAAAAGTTCTGTGGTCCGGTTGTGGGTGAAGACTGGACTGTGTGGAGAATTTGGCATGCTAGGCCAATGTGAATATATGGCATAGGAGGTATTCCGTGCCAGTGCTGAAAGAAGGTACTTTCTGGATCCTAAATGAGAAGAATTGATGGGATAAGTTAATGTGTTATGAAGTCACCATTTCCTTGAATTAATAGCACACTTTTTCTTAAATTATTTGAAAATCATTCTCTCTGTATTTAGAATTTTTTTTTAAAAAAGCTGTGCCTAAATGTTTAGTTTCTTATTCTCGGGAAAGGTTTCATAAAGCACTATTTTTGAAAGGGTAGCATTCAATTCAGTTCTCCTAACTTGTAGAGAGTATTTATCGTGAAAGGGGGAAAATGTATCACCTCAGGTGGTATTTTTTGAGTGTACTTCCACAGCTTATAGTTGATATGCAGGGTTCTTAGAGTGGCTTGTCACAGAATCACAGAAACAACCAGGTTGGAAAAGACCTCTGAGATCATCGAGTCCAACCCATGACCCAACACGACCCTATCAACTAGACTATGGCACTAAGTGCCACATCCAGTCTTTTAAATACCTCCAGGGATGGTGGCTCCACCATCTTCCTGGGCAGCCCATTCCAGTGTCTGATCACTCTCTGTAAAGAATTTCTTTCTGATGTTTAACCTAAACCTCCCCTGGCGCAGCTTAAGACTCTGCCCTCTTGTCCTACTGCTGGTTGCCTGGGAGAAGAAACTGACACCCATCTGGCTACAACCTCCTTTCAGGGAGTTGTGGAGAGCGATAAGATCACCCCTGAGCCTCCTCTTCTCCAGGCTAAACAGCCCCAGCTCCCTCAGCCTCTCCTCATAGGATTTGTGCTCTAGTCCCTTCACCAGCATTGTTGCCCTTCTTTGGACACTCTCTAGCCCCTCAGTGTCCTTCCTAATTGTACCATCTCAGATCATCAGTCAAGATATGAAACAGGACTGGGCCCAACACTGATCCCTGGGGGACACCACTAGTGACTGGCCGCCAACTGAATGCAGCACCATTCACCACCACTGTCTGGGCCCAGCCATCAGCCAGTTCTTAACCCAGCACAGAGTACACCTGGGCTGCCAGCTTTTCCAGGAGTATGCTATGGGAGACGGTGTCAAAGATGGTGTCACAGGCTCTGCTGAAGACCAAACTGGTCTATCTGGACTTCCACAGCCTTCCCCTCATCCACCAGGTAGGTCACCTGATCATAAAAGGAGATCAGTTTGGTCAGACAGGACCTGCCCTTCCTGAACCCACTTTGGCTGGGTCTGATCCCTTGTCCATCCTGTAGGTGCTGTGTGATTGCACCCAGGATGATCTACTCCATAACCCTGCCAGGCACTGAGGTCAGGCTGATGGGCCTGTAGTTTCACGGATCTTCCTTCTGGCCCTTCCTGTGGATGGGCATCACATTTGCCAGCTTCCAGTTATGTGGGACCTCCCCAGTGAGCCAGGACTGTTGGTAAATGATGGAGGGCGGGTTGGTGAGCTCTTCTGCCAGTTCCCTCATCACCCTAGGATGAATCCCATCTGGTCTCATAGACTTGTGAGGATCCAGGTGTCTCAGCAGGTCACTGACTTCCTCCTCCTGGATTACAGGGAGGCTGTTGGGCTCCCCGTTGCTGTCTACCAGCCCAGGAAGCCAGTTGTCCTGAGGACAACCTGTCTTACTGTTGAAAACTGAGGCAAAGAAGGTGTTCAGTACCTCAGCCTTATCCTCCTCTCTGGTCACTATGTTCCCTCTCTGTGTCCAACAAAGAATGGAGGTTTTCCTTGCCTCTCCTTTTGCTATCGATGTATTTGTAAAAACACTTCTTGTTGTCCTTAACAGAAGTAGCCAGATTAAGTTCAAATTATGCTTTTTCCTCTCGAATTTTCTTTCTACATGACCTAACTACGTTCCTAAACACTTCGTGAGTTGCCTGCTCTTTTTTCCAAAGGCGATAGACTCTCTTTTTCCCTAATTTCCTGCAAAATCTCCCTGTCCAGCCAGACCGGTCGTCTTCCCCACTGGCTCACCTTTCAGCACATCGGAATGGCCTGCTCCTGCGCCTTCAAGATTTCTTTCTTGAAGTATGTCCATCCTTCCTGGACCCCTTTGTTTTTAAGCACTGTTTCCCGAGGTACTCTCCTTGTTCTTTCTCTTCTGTGCATGGGTACAAGGCAGTGTTCATTCAGAACTTGGTGGACATTTTTATGCTGCCAATTCAAGAAGCTTATTACACGTTCAGATTTTGTTGTACGTACCAAATGAAGTTTGAGTTGTGACCTCTGCTTCAAAAGACCAGCCGAGGTCAAGTCTCAGTAATTTACATTTTTTGGAAGAAGTTATGGTAGCAAAGCTTTGAAAGCTATCTGGAGTTGGAGTAGCACATCTAGTGGAGTCCACAGACAGTGCCTAGTTAGTAAAAAGCTTGAGAGACCTCAAAACTTACTAAGGAAATCAAGCTCACTAATGTAAATGAAGTGTTGATACATGAAAATGGAGGAAATATTAGCAATGAGACATAACAGAAGACATTGCCAGATCAGAATGATGCAGGTGATCCTCAAAGTACCAGTAAAATCTTTGTGTTACGTTGTTGTCCTGTAAGGCTTCATATGTGGTTGGAGAAGCTGCTGGTGCTTCAACCTTGTCTCAGGCTGGGCCTCTTTCTGACCCTTAGATTGAAAAGAACTATTTTGGTTTGATGATTTTTAGATTCTGTTCTCAAGTACCTGTTGATGGTATACCTTGTCTTGCCAGTCTTGCACAAGTGCATGGGCTGGTTTGAAGACTTCAGACAACTTTCATGTAAGTTTTTTGAAAGGAATAAAATTTTCAGTTTCTCTTAATTTTGGAGAGTGTTAGGGTGCCGTTTTCTCTTCAGGTGCTTGTAAATGATGTGCGGTTCTCCTGGGAATTTCTCTTTTAGGTTATACCTTAGGTCATTTTTGAAAGCAGTAGTTTCACAGCTGCTGCTACTGTTAATGATGCAACTGCGTTTGAAAGTAACTTTGATTCTTGAATACCATTGGTGCGAATTCTTTTCGTGCTTCTGCATTTCACTTCAAGTTTGCTGCTGTTCACTCCATGAGAGTTGCATACCAACAGTTTAGTCAGAAGGTGGCACTATGTTATGGCTAAATAGGAAGCAACTTAAACTATTTTAAGGTTTGGAATCATATAGCTTTTCTTGTAACACATGAACTCATTGCGCTTCTGAAGTATTTATTGCTGTTTATAGCTAGTACAATTTTTTTAGCTAAACTATAGTTTGAGACACAGAAACTGAGGCTCCAGTGTGCATGGAAAACATTTGTCTGGCCTCACGTCTCATTTGTGTCTTACTCCCTCAATATCAATGGGCTAAATTTTAGTGTTTATTTTCTCTTAGATCTTTAAATTACTTCTGACTGAGCTGTGCTAATATAACTGTAATTTGGGGATGTGATTAAACAAATGTATGCAGATCGAGTATATCAGAATATTTCCAATAGGAGTTTGAAATAAAATCAACTCTTGTGAAACCCATACATCAAATATTTTCCTAGGGATTACTCATTGGAAATTTAAGACAAATGCCAACCTCTTTCTTCTTATACTATAGGAAAGTGCAATGGCTCAAGAGTCTCCCAAAAATTCAGCAGCAGAAATTCCTGTGACTACCAATGGACAACTGGAAGATTCTCATGAGCACAGCTTTAACAGAGTAAGAATTTTCTTTGCTGTCTGCCAAAGTATCATTATCAGAAATGCTGAAGTTACAATGCAGGGCCTAGCGGACTTCACTTGGGGTTTTCTGGAGGTTTAATGGAAAATCTCCTTTGAAGGTCATAGATCATTGTTAAAGTTGACATGGCATAGTGTGATCACATATTGCAATAATCTTTTTGTATAAAAGACATGTTAACAGTGGCAAATTTTGATTCCTTACCCTAACCTTGATTCATTAAGGATCAGTTTTGCTTGTGTTCGGACGTCCAGCAGAGAGCGCCACGGTACAGCTTATGGAATTTGGGGTTGGGCTTCTTTTCTTTTTACTTTGATTTTCATTTGGAAGTACAAGGACTAGTTACTTGTCCACATTTATTTGATATCTGCTGAGATTTGTATTTGAAGGAAATCTCTAAGTTTTAACACTCCCATACTTGACTCATACTGATTATTTTTAAAATTAATACTTAGCAGAACTTCAGCATTTTATTTTGTCCTACTAAAATGCTAATTAGAGGCGAGAACCTCTATAAGTTTAAAAATAAATTACATATACATCCTGAATGTTGATAAAATAAGAATTTGCCTAATTTTGTCTTCTGTTCTTACTTTAATGGAAAAATTCCTTCAAAGACTATAAATTATTGTTAAAGTTGACTAAAAAAAAAAAAAAAGGCACATACTGCACATTGCAACCCTTTTTTTGGGAGAAAGGTATATTAGTAGTGAAATTTCTTTTCTGAATGCTAAATGCTGTAAAGTATTGGGTACTCTGTAATATGCAATCAAGTGTATGCATTTCTAATTGTTGATTCTGAGCCTTGAGGGTACTGATTTTTAATCCAGGAATTTTATTGATAAGACAGAAAAATGGCATTTAAATGTATTTACTAAAAGTATGGTTTAAAATGTGTATAATTTTAATTATAAATGTGTTATGTAAATGTGTATAAATGTGTATTTTAAGAAATTAAAAAAATATATCGTGAAAACAAGATCGGAGACCATTTGACTATGATTGTAGGGTAGCTGTATAGTGAGCATGGCTGTTAAAAATAAAGTGTAAAACTTCATCAGGTGGAAATGCGTTCATATTAGAGCTCTTATTAAAAATACTGCAGTTGTTACTGCGCATTTTTTCTGCTTCTGCTGTGTGGGGATTTTTTTTTTTATGAATAGCACTTCAATGAGGGAAGGCTTTTGTTTCTTAAGACTTGTCATTCAACTAAGCTCTATCAGTAACATAATTGTAAAATTCGGACAGTATCTATTGTAATAAAGTTAAAACACATTTCTATAAAGATATACATATGCGTAAGTGGACAACGTTAGGAAATGTATGGTAATGAATCTGGGTTCACCTCGAAGTAGAGAAACAGATTTACTATTTTTAAGCTGCTGCTGCTGCTACTGTGACTTGACCGCTGTCAAAGTTACCTTTTCCTTATGTTATGATTGCTTCTTCAGTGTAGTGCATGCAATACTTAGGTACAGCGAGTGGAACTTGCACTCTTGTTGACTGGGTTAGAGCCCTTGTTCAGTCAAAATGTAAAAGTGAAATTTTAAGGTAGTTTCTGTCTATGGCCATATATAAAACTTGGAGTAGGTTTTTGCTGGCATGCTAATAATTTTGCTGTCTTGAAGTAGACTATATTTTGAAACTTCTACTTCCACAAAAGTGGGTCAAATATTTGGTCAAGTTGCAGAAAACTTATACTATGCAAGCATAGTTGAACTTGTTTCTGTAATTATTTTCTCAGTGCTTATTCTGAGATCCATGAAGAAGTGCACTTCAGGGTTTTTTTCTGAACTGTCTTATACAAGTTAACACCTGCATGTGTGACCTAAAGTCAGAATATGTGATAATCAGGGCTTCTTATAAACAAAACAAAGGAAACAAACTTCTTGGAATTAACATCTAGGTCTGTTTACTAATCTGATAGTCTCAAATTCTGGTATTTAGCCTTCTATTCATCTTGATTCATGTTTGTTATTTCTAATGCTTAATGCCATGCTTTCTCTTTTTTTCCTTGCCAGGTAATTATTTTTTTTTTTAACTTAAAGCAATATATGCATTGCACCACAAAATTTCTGTGCTGAATTTTCAGGGGTCTTTTTTTTCCTATCAACTTACAGAAATGACAAACCAAGTACTGATTTTTATGAGGTTGCTTAAGAAAGGGGCAAGAAACCATGACTACTTTATTTTGAATTGTTGTCACAGTGCTTGGTAAGAGTATGTGACCACAGTAGAGTTTAGAGCACTCAAATTCTGATATACTGATTTTGATTGCACCTTCTTGAGGAGCTGGAGAACAAGGTTATTTTGGTTTCCTGCTTCCTTATTTTTATGATCAGGGACATGTTCATCTAGGTGTTTTACAATTCAGATGTAGACAATAAAATACCATTTATTCTGTATTTTTTTGGTCTTCTACAGCTGTTTTGCGATAAAGACTTGAGCAGCTTAGATTGTATGTTTTTGATAGGCTGAGTAAAGAGGTAGTTGTACAACCTGTTCTTTAGACTTCTTTAATGACAACACTACACTTTTCTCTAGACTCGTGTTCCATTTAGCACTTCCATCAGACCTCAGGCTGCTCAGACTTGAAAATGCACATTTATTTTTCAGCAAATGCAGTATTAGTATGCACTCAAGTGTGAGAAGTATTTAATTTTGCGAGGCAGTGCAGTGTTGCTCCTCCTTTGAAGAAAAAACTCCTCCTTTAGTTTTGCAGAACATCAGACAGCATAGATTGTCATAATGTCATTTCAGTAGGAAGCATGTTAGTTCCAGTCTTGTGGGAATGTGATATAGCACTAATTGATGCATCTTCTTGGTGTAAGGCATACATACAAGGTAACTTAAATAAGTGTTTTCCTACCTGTGAAATCTCATTCAGAAATATGCTGCTACGTTCTAATTCTATAATAAAACATGCCCGTGGAATTCTGACAAGTTTTGTCCTGCCTGTATGATGTATGGAAACTCTTTAACTAAAAAAAGCTGTAGCTTCAGTCATCATTGGATCAAATATCTAATGTTCTTTCATTAAGAAAAAGCTTGACCCAGTGCTTTCCAGCTCTCTAAGCTCTGTTGGAACTCAATTAAGCTTTAAGAACTTGTTTGTGAATGTTTGAGTATTGCTCGTTTATATGATTCACTTTTTTATTTCACTTATCCCTGACTTCTAGAACACAGTTTTCCTGCCATGCTATTATAATTATGTGATTAGCATAGTGGTGTTTTAATGTCACTGTGGGGATTGGGAGCTGAGAACTGTAAGAAGGAGTGAAGGAAGTGTATTATTTCTGTTTTCTATTTCTGTATTCAATAACATGCCATAGGGTGAAAGCTGCATAGGATTAAATTTAATTTTTCAGAAAACTGTTTGGTCTGACTGTAAAGATACTCAGGCAGCCTTAAGCAATTTGTTATGTTTAAACTATTGTACAAAATCTATATAGCATTCATATCAGTTTGAGTCTCTGAATTGGTTGTTTCAATTGTTTCCTTTTAGTTTCAGTATAGATTCTTTTCTCAGGGATCTTACTGTACTCTTATGGGAACAAAATCATTGTTAAACATGTATATAATACCAGTAATAAGCTTCAGGCTGCAAAAGATAAATCAGCTCTATTGTGAGTATTCAGTTTATCTTATTCGAATTATGAAATAAGCTCTGGGATCTGATGAATCTGAGTGCCTCTGTTCAGTATCTTGTTCTGTAATTTTATTGCCAGACTGTACAAATAGATACGGTCAATTCTTTTTTGTCTTTTGCCTTCTGAAAAAAAAGTCAGCCTTGTCACTCACATTCTGCCTGCAACATCCGAGTTCATCTCTTAGGTTTTACTAGATTTGCTGACATAGTTGGATTTTTAGTTTGGGTAATTATAGTTTAATTAATGTAGACTGATTTAAAATATATTTCTGTGTATCAGTTCTGGAAAACTGTTTTCAAGAGATAAAACAAAAAAGTCAAGTGGTCTTCATACAGTCTGAAAAATCAAAAATATGCGTATGTCTGATGAGAGTAGAAGGGAAACTAATTTAAAACTGGTTTGCAGTGTGATGTTAGGTGAATCAGAAGGGATATGGTAGAAAGGGTCTTAAGAGTGAAGAGCAATGTATTGGAGAATACATTTATTTATGCTTGAATTTAAACTGATTGGAGGATCTAGTAGCTTACTTCATGGAAAATAGGAACTGAGTGATGTAATAGGGCAAAGCAAAGAAGAAAATGCACATGTATGTACAAGGAACTCTACTTGTACATGATTTTGGATAAGAAGTTAAAAGGTCAGAGCCCATCTATCTTACTGGATAGATGTTATGTCTGTCTACACAACTTTCTGTATCATTGGACTTTAAACTGTGAGCTTTACAGTAAGATGTGTTGCAAATTTTTCCTGAAGGCAACTGGAGTCATCCATCATTAAAAAATTTTGAAATCCAATTGCCTATAGTGGCCTGAGTTAAAAAAATAAACAAGCATATGATTGGTCCCAGTTCAGTTGCTCCACGTACATTTATTGAACAAGCTAGTGATGTGGGGTTTTAAAAACAAGGTAGAAAAGGCAAGTAAAACTGTATCTGTTAAACCTACTGCTGGTACTAAGGAGAAGATAATGCTTAGTCACGCACTGATAATGGACTGGCATAACTAAGAAATTAATACAGTGATATCTCCTTAGTTGCTCCTTATTTGAGTAAGTTTTGGCTAGGTTGGTTTCTACTGTTGGAGAAAATACAGTTCTGGTCTTTCCCTTCTTCGCTTTAGATTATTATGGATATCATGGATGGGAAGTATTGTTGTGGAAATAGTCTTGTAATTCAGCCAACATTCCTTCATGAACATGCATTCTGAGTGACTTCTTTGCTGTGTCTACTGTCTCAACAGGATTGCTATGTCAAAAATGCATACTGGTACATCTAGATGATCCGTATAATAAACTGATAATATCCCTGTTAGAGTTGTGTAAATAAGGCTAACCTGACTAAAATATGTTTAGTTGAATATGGTGATTTGAAGTAATTAAAATGGGATTTTAACAAATGGTTGAAGTGGCTTAAATGTTCTATGCCATATAGGTTTGCACTGTCTTGAGTAGACTTAATTAAGATAGTCCAACATTTAACTCCTTGGGAAACTTTTGAGTTGTGTTTTTTTTATACCTCTAGCTCTGGGTCTCAGCAAAGTTACAATACTGAAATACTTTTTCTAGAAGATAATTGCATAAGCAATTTCATAGAATTGAAAGCTAGGAATGAAGCATCTTTCTCTTTGGTCTTTGGTAACGGTGATCCCTTAAGAGATTTGTGGTTTTGCAATGTATCAGCAAATTTTGATCAGTTCTAAAGACTTGGACTTACCTTTTAAAAGAAAGGGGGAAATCTTACATTTAGCTGAAAGAGCAGTGTGTTGTCAAAATATAATCACCTTACTGTAGTAGGGGAATCTGTCCTAAGTTATCCTTCTTTGTAAATTGTTGGAGGGATAAATTGCTGGGTCAGTATGATTACAGGGTTTTTGCTAGCTTATTTGTTTATTTACACTTGTGTAGAATTAAGAAAAAGGTGAGCACAATCAGTTGTAAGAATGACATGTTGAAAATTCAAGTTTACATGCAGCACTGTGTATCCACTGAACAGTAACCTGCATGTTTATAAATGACAAAAAGGTATTGTTTTGATAGTCACTGATGACACTTCCGGTCATGTGTGGTATCGTAGCTCTTTCTTTTAAATTCTTATGCAAGGATAGTATTCTTCATCAGGATATATTTGAACTCATTAATAAGTGTTTAAAAAGAGGTTTGAATGCAGTTCTTTAGACTGAACTTTGCCTTTTTGGCAGTGAAAAAAATTAGATCTCATAGATCAAAATATGTGTTTGTGTACATACACATATGCATATATTTATGTAAAACACCCTGGTGTATATATATATACACAGTCAGAGATCTTAATAATTTTCATAATCCAAATACGAAGTTTTTATATAAGAGAAAGATGTTGTAATATTCTGATTTATTTAGCACTACACTTGGTCCAGCCTCTGTTTAGCTTCAAATTAGAATTACATTGAATGTACAGAAGTAGTACAATTGCTTGTTTATATCTAAACTTCTGTCTTTACAAAGCAGATGTTCTGCATTTTAACATTAAATACAGATGATTGCTTAGATTCCTATTGCAAACATGCTTAAGCAGGTTAGCTGTCTACATTTGTTTGGCTACAGGTTTAGATATTTCTGAAAACTACAAGGCGCCAAGGTGCCTTCAGGAAAAAAATAATTCATGCCATGTCCTTTTTGTTAAATCAGTACATCTTCTCTGCAATCTAGTTACCCTTTTTCAAGTCTCTCTGATTTTTCTGCTTCTGGTGACTTGCTACATTTTGAGTTAAATGGACTCTGTGTATTAGCTAAACTAAGTTGAAGCAAAGGCTTTCCATCGTACCACCAACTGCAAGCACTTAAATGGAAGCACCAGTGTTAAGTCAGTTGTGAAGACTGAAAACAGTATGTATCTAATGTTGTGATATGCTTAATTTGTGAGATCAGGTTCTGCATGTGACTGCTATTTGTTGTTCATGCTGGGTGGTTTCTTTGTTTTGTGCTTGGAGTTTTTTGTTTTGTTTTGGTATAATGCTTTAGATGTACAAAAATATGGCATACTTTATAATTAGCCAGTTCATGTAAGTGAAAATATGACTGTAGGAATTGGTTACCCTGTTTGCAGTAACATCCTGGGTTTTCAATGTCAGCAAGATTTCTGTCTTGCTGGAAGTCATATGTTTGTAGCTCTTCCTTTTTTCCTCCTCCCAGGAGTTTGTCCTAAACTAAAGACACCTAACTAAATCTGTGGGGATGTGATTCAAAGCCACTTATTGACAGTCTGAGCCTCTAGGCAGTACCATTCTTATGCACCAGCCCGCTTCTGGTTTGTGGATCAAGCAACTACAGTAATAGGTCAAACATGAATTGGATTTCAGAGGTTGTGTTTTCTTTGTAATTAGAAGCATTGCATATATCGTTAACAGTTACTACACCTGTCCAGACACTGACATCTTAAAGCTATGTGTAGCTTTTCTCTGCAAATTTCACTAGTGCTCCTCTATACTTTTTCCACTTTTTTGCCTCTGTATGGAAGCAGAAGGGATGCAAAAAAGTACCTGACTCCAGACACTGACAGTTTTCTGATTTCTTCATGTTTTAATTTTGTAACTGCATTTTACCTTTTCCTTTCACTTCCACAGTAGTTTTTCAGACACTTCTTACTTTTAGAATTAATGGTTTTAAATTGCTATAAAACTTTAACTTATTTTAAAGCACTAAATACAATTCCATAACACCAGAGGCTTAAACTTCAATCAGAAGGCTGGAAATATAGTCCAGGAAACCTTTGGGGGAGCTATTTGTAGAGGTGGGCAAGACAGCAAAAGTGGGCAATGGGACAGTATGTGAATTGTAGTATATGGATTCATAGTTCATGGTGTATGGATTTGCAGGCCTGTGTTGGGTTTCAGTGAAGACTTCGGTTGCTTGAAAGTTGGTTGTAGTAGTTAATCTAGTTCTCCAAAGTTAAACAAGGGGATCTCAAGCAATTTTAAATCAATGAGTTTCAAAAGCGAACAGAAGTAAATGGCAGCTTTGTGCTGTGAGCACTTGTGATGTAGGCTCAGAAGGAAGCTATTGAAGTGATGTGATGCCTTTCCAGATGTTTCTCCCATGTCAAATATTAAAAAGGTTTCATGTGCTATTTGTAAAAAATAAGGATGCTATGATTTTTAAAGCTATTTCTTGCTTAGAGTGATGGGGTTTTTGTCTTTAATGTTATGATAATTGCTTCCACATTTTTGGTTTGTAAGATGTTGTTTTCTTGATAGTCTTAGATCATTCTGCACCCCTGTCAGTCCAGTTTTTAACTGGAAACTTTATTAAACTGATATGCTTGCTTGGACCAGCTTCAGACCATATAACATGATGTTTCAGGCCCATTTGTGGTAACTACTGCTCTAAGAGATGGTATCCTAGTTGTTCCTCAATATAACAAAAAGTTTTAGAATAAATGCTCAGGCTATACTTAGTGTGTCTCGTTCATTTATGTTTTATTTGTGTAGCAGTAGAATGCCGTGACACCAACGAGGACATTCCAGGCTAAAGACTGAATTGCTTGTCTGAGAGCTGCTGAAATTGCATTATAATACTTCTGAGTCACTTTAATTTTTTTTTAACATTAACTTTCTATTTCTATTCAAATATTTTCAAGGACTTGAAATGTTCATTACCAGTTGGACTTGGACTTTCTGAAACCAAAATAACATTTCATGGCTTTGACAGTGCCAAAGAGGGAGTTGTTGAGGCAGGACCATTTCCAAGTAAAGGTAAATGCTTTTTTTATTTCTCAATTTTAAATATTTTTACATGGTCAGGAACACAGTGTTCCATAGCTGCTTTGAGCAGTTTGGGGTAAATGTACACACTGAGATTTGCATTAGTGACAACCAGTTTATTTTCTCTGGTAGCTGGGTTGTTAAAATAAAGAAAATATGCTACACTAGGGACTAGAGGAAACTACTTAGTGTTAAATTGGTCTGCGTTTACAAGAAGGGAGGCCCTTGAGCACCTTGAACTGGTATCAGGCTAAAGACATTTACTATTACATTGTGTTGAAGTTTTCTTTAAATTTTGCAGAGTATTATTCTGATTTGAATTGATTCTGATTTGAAACATAACTGGAGAGTTATTTATTTCTTTATATACAGTTCGCTTACCTAGAGCAGGTTATTAGGTGGAATTCTTCTTTGTTGTATTAATGTATGCCTTAGGGAGTCTAAGCTAGTATCAAACAATGAGAAATACGAAGTGATAAACAAGCTAATAATGTCAGTGTTTCCTATCTGTCAAAAAGCAATAGAATACCATGATATAGTATGTGCAAATGATATTTGATGAATTATGTAGCTTTGACAGTTTCTGAATTTGAAAGGTTGGAAATGATCTCAAGTGTGCAGCTGTGAAAATAAGTCTCTTTGTAGTCATAGATTTAATTTACATTTTGCTTCATTTCCTGTTTGGTAAAATTCTTTATTTATGAAAACAGTGATTTATATGCTGTACATTACATATATCACAAAGTGAATGCTGTGTTTCTTTATCTTTGAAATTAGCAAAATACCTAGCCAAAAACTGGGAAGATGGCAAACTGCTCACCATTTTTGCCTTTTTATATTCTGTTAGCAGGATAACCATTGCAGCTGTTAAGTGCATTAGCCTGTAAGGGAAAAGTGTATAAGATGTCTTTAAAGCTACACTAATACATTTGAAATGCAAATGTTCTGTGAAAATTTTTGGATATGAATTATGAGCTTTGGACACTTTAGATGTCACAGTTTTCCTTCAAGAATATTTTCTCCAGGTTTTTCCTGATGTTCTAATAAAATCAGACAGAGAGAAGTGATAAAAGCTAAAGCTTCTTATGAAGCCATGGACAAAAACAGAATGATTGCCCTATTTCTAAAAATTCTGGTTTAGTGCCCTTACTAGGGCTTAATTTTTGAATGCAAAGTAGACAATACTGGAGGGGAAGGGCTTTTAGGATTTTGGGGGATGTTGAATGATGAAGCATGCATAAGGCTGCATTAATACTCTGTCAAATGATAAGGATTTTTTGACTGCTTGTCTTGGCTCGCTTGCTGAAATGATTCAGTCTTGAGGCCTTTAGCAGGATCTTGCAGTCAAACTTTTACGCCTGGATGAATCCAATTGCAGCTCTTATGCAATGGATTGCTACAGGAGAACACAGCAAGTGAGCTGTCTTTGTCTCATTTTTCTGTGCAGTTGGATCCATTGGATTTACTTAACCCCATGTTAGTAGTGCTCTGCAGTATGTTTAAAAGACAAAAGCTAATTGTTGATTCAGTTACTTTGAGTGGTGTTTTTGGTGTTCCTGATAACTACATTTTGTTGAAACCACAAGAGTTTTTAGGTTTGATTTCCTTTCCCCTCGTTATTACACTGTTAGCCCTGAAGTATATTGGAATTTCTCAGCAAAAGCAATAAAAGTTCCCCCCCCAATATGGGGATCGCTCATCACTACAGAGAAAAAGCTAATTTGTTTGGTTGGTTTTTAAATCCTGAGAATTTCATAAGGATGCCACTTCAGATTTATCTCTTATGAAAGAGTGGCAAAGCTCTGAAAAGCATGATCCTGAAACAGCTTAGAGAACACACAGAGTGCATGTCATTTAAAGTTAGTTGGGTTTTGTGAGGTTGGGATTTTTTAAGAGAAAAAGCAAGTCATGTAAAATCTTTCTTTTGAGAATGAGCTTACACACTTCCACAGCTAATGACTCCTGTGATCTTCAGGATAACTTATTGCTGCATGTTTACGCTGACTTAAGGGCCAATGTCATTGAAGTGTGTCTGAAATTGGGTGAGATTTCAGAACTTACTTCACTCCTTAATGCTTTGAGTACCATTCAGTGACAGTGCAGAGTCAAATCTACCCAGACCTAAAAAAGGATGTTTCAGCTGTAGAAACTGTATTTAACAATCTTACATGGAATTTTCTGCTTATGGTATGTACTTTACTGATGAAGCTGTCAGTTGTGCTTTGATTACTCTTACAGAAAAAAAAATTGTCATCATGATGTAGAGAAAAAGATTAAATCCTGAAAACTTGGCGTAGTTCACATGGACAGCTGTACCTCTTGAAAAGCATTTCCGTTACAAATTCCAGCACCTTTTCTGTGGATGCTTCTATTGTTGCTGAAGCAAATGTTTCTTTGTTTTGAAAAAAACCCCCATGTCTCTGTAAAAGTGTGCATTGATTTCTACGGGAAGATGATGGATTTTCATGGTTAAATGTCCCCTTTTCAGGTTCCTCAGCATCACCCAAATCATCTGTTATATCTCCTAGCAGTGCAGCAGCTAGCAGACTGGCTGGACAAGGTTGTGATTTAATTATTCCCACAGGTATCAAAGCACTGAGTGGATAACGCCCTTGTCTCTGCTGACACTGTACTAACCTCTCCATGTCTTTAATAATTTGATTTACTATTAGTTGGAAATACAACTTCTGGGGATTTTTGGTGGCTTTCACTTCTGACTTTTAACAGTTCACAAAGTAACCTCTGCTTTCCTCTCTGTCAGCTGCTTTTACTCTATAAAATTAGAAATATAACTACCGAATATTAATAATAACAAACAGTTAAGTAACAAACAGCTGAAGTAGGAGAGACCAAAATCTTTTATTTAGGTTAAAGTTGAAACTTATGCCATTTTTTTGCCAAAATGATCACGTATTCCAATCGACTAGGCTATGGAGGCAGCCATTAGGAATTCATAACACCCAAACTAGGCTTTGCCACTTGCCTCATTTTGTGCCTCTGGGCAAATTACTTAATATCTTAGTCTGTTTCCTCCTGTATAAAAGGAGAAAACTTACTCAGTTGCCTCATAAGAGTGTTGAGAGGGTTAGTTACTTTATGTTTGCACAGCATTTTGAAGATGTAAAGAACATAGTAGGATGCTAAAGGAGCATCTGTATAGACTTTTTTTCCCCAAAATCTTGCTTAAATAACTAACTTGGCAAGACTAAGGTGAATGTAAGTAGCAGTAGGGATTAGAGTCGGGAGTAGTCAGAATTGCACGTGAATAAATAAAAATGTTGCTTAAAAATTACTATTTTTAGGAGTTTCTAGTATTTAGGACACTAGGAATTACTTTTGCAAAACTAAAATATAGAATTCACATGATATCCCATACTAGCTTGAAAATGCTGAGTAAGGGCAATTTATGTGTGGTGATGGGCCCTGTATATTTTAATCTGTTGCTTTAAATCTATTCTCTGTTGCTGTTTCTGTACTGGTGGTTTGTAGAATTAATTGTTCCTAATACAGTGGACTAATAAAATTGAAATAAATAAGTTAGATATTGACTGAACACATCTTCTGGAAAGAATGGTGCTCACTGAAAAAGATTTTAAAAAGCTGTACTTTGGGACAACAGTTTTTATATGCTAATAATTTTCATTTAATGGTCTGCCATTTGTAAACAGACTTTTAGAATGGCTAAATCCAACAAGGTATTCAACTATTGGAGTTCTAAAACATAGCTTAAGTAATAAACATGTTTCAAAAGCTGTTTTAAGGTTGGTTAGTAAAACATGCATTCAGTAAGCTTTGTTTAGCCTATTACTACAAGAAATACTGGGATATAAAATATGTTTTGTATCAGTTTTAAAATAAGTGTTTCTTTCTGGAAGTGATTTTGAAATCTGCTTATTCATCTGAAGTTCATACTGTCACCTTCCTCTGCTTCTGTACGTGCTATTGCACAAATCTTACATACCTCCTATTAATCCTTTATAAAACAAACACACAAAAGCCCCAAACCTAAGGCCTTTGCTTTGTCTGATGCAGGGAGCAGAGCTCAGCAGAAGAGTGGGCCAGTTGTGTTAGCAGATGAAGTAAAGAATCCAGCAATGGAGAAACTGGAATTGGTGAGAAAGTGGAGCCTGAACACTTACAAGGTATGCAAGCCATGTATTTGTGTGTGCATGTATGTATGTGTTCTAGAAATGAATTTGCTACTAGGTAGGACCAGAGCTGTATGAAAGTCATCTGTTGTTGCAGTGAGCATAAGCAAGAATATGTAGGGAGGGCTTAGTTTTCTTCCAAGTGTAGCTTGCTCTGTTAGCCTTTTTTAATCCCTGGTTTTAAGTGGAAAAATCTTTCATAGGTATTACTGATTTAGCAGGGTAAAGGATGTTCCATTTCTAATGTCCCTTTCA
This sequence comes from Cephalopterus ornatus, assembly GCA_013396775.1. Lineage (NCBI taxonomy): Eukaryota > Metazoa > Chordata > Aves > Passeriformes > Cotingidae > Cephalopterus > Cephalopterus ornatus. The sequence goes on along the minus strand of VZRE01009015.1, from coordinate 12,956 downwards.
TCATTCAGAATGTACAGATTTCAGCACTAAAGCTTGCAGTTAAATCTTTTTGCCATTTTTGAGTTGATTGCTGATACAATAAAGTTTTAGCTGACATGTCAGGCCCATTTACAAGTTCCGTATATCTTAATTGCTATTCTGATGTCTTGGCTTTTGTTTGTTTTTTCTTAGTGTTGTAGTTGTTCTTTCAAGTCATGTGTGTTTTATATACTGCTTCTTGGTGATCAGTTGGGATTTGATGAAATTAAAATAATAGAGTAAGAATAATGAAAAGGTTCTTAAAGCACCATTTTACCAGAAGTGACTCTCATTAAAAAGCTGTAAGATAAGGAGGAATTGTCAAGGAATACATTCCTGTCTAGAGTCTTAAAGGTGAATTTTGAAAAATAGCTTTTTGTTATGCCTGCAGCTTAAATGACAGAGTTGTGGAGAGGTGGTTTGTGCATCAGTGGGACCTATATCAAACCATGAAGAAATGAAGAATCTGTGGAAAAGAAAGTCTGAATCCCTCCAGCGTTCTTGAAGTCCGGATAAGGACTTTTTTCCCCAGTGAGAATGGGAAGCAGAGATAGAGACAGTCTACCCACTAATAAATGTTTATGCTGTGTTTCTGTTAGAAGTTGTTTTTTTTTTTTTAATGTCTAATTAAATGGCTTCTAGGTTTTCTACTTTTATTGCCATCTAAATTTTGTAGCAACTGCAGAATTTGCAGCCAATGGTATCCTGAGGTACATTAGGAAGAGCACTGCCAGCAGGGCAGGGGAGCTGATCCTGCCCCACTGGAGTGCTGTGTCCAGTGCTGGGCTTCTCAGTACAAGAGAGACATGGAGCTCCCGGAGTGTGTCCAATGGAGGGCAAAAAAGATGATGAAGGGACTGGAGCATCTCTCTTAAAATGAAAGGGAGCTGGGCCTGTTCAGCCTCGAGAAGAGACAACTAAGAGGGGACAGTGTCTATAAGTGAAGGGAGGGTGTCAAGGATGGAGCCGGGCTCTTCTTGGTGGTGCCAAGCAATAGGACAAGAGGCAGTGGGCAGAAACTGATGCACAGGAATGCCTCATGTACCTGAACATGAGAAAGAAATGCTTTATTGTGCAGGTGACCAAGCACCGGAACAGGTTGCCCAGAGAGGTTGTGGAGTCTCCCTCGCTGGGGATGTTCAAGAGCCATCTGGACACAATCCTGTGCCATGTGCTCTAGGATGACCCTGCTTGAGCAGAGGGGTTGGACCACATGACCCCACTGTGGTCCCTTCCAACCTGACCCATTCTGTGATTCAGCTCTTCTGGAGTGTGCTGTGGTCCAAATGGAATATGTGCTATTCAGCTGAAGTCTTTCTTTAAAATTCTCTTGTCTGTTAAAGAATGTCGACTCTTGGGATTGAAGCTCTTATACCACAACTAAATGGGACAGGACTTGACCTTATTCTCTCTGTTTGGTGCCTTGATTTAGAAAAAAACCCAAAAAAATCTCCCAATGTCTCTCTCAACTGCAAAATGATTGTAAACTCACTGACATGAACCAACAACCAGAGGAGTAGTGAAAAATGCTGGGAAAAGTGGTCTTGGATCCTCGTTTAGAGCTTTTTTTCTTTGGCTGTAGTCTTTGCAAAGTCTAGATTTTTAGATTTCTTTCATGGCTTAAGCTTCCCTCCCCCTGAATTTCAGAATCCCACCAGTTATGGCATAGCAAACAAAGACTAGTGCTTTCAGAAAAGTAAATGAATGTTTTCTTGAAATCTATTCCCAAACATGCCCAAGGAGATATGTCAGTTATGGTCTGTCTAGAATCCCATATTGACTTCTTGTATGCTCTTTTTTGGAAGAATAGGATTATTCAGAGACCTTATGAATTCATTTTGAGTTGAGGGAGTATTACGGAAATGGACCTGGAGGTGCCATACATTTGAAAGCACTTTATAAGTAGGCTATGTACAAAATACATATTTAATATGGTTAAGGACAGTATTTAAGTTTGTGGACATAGTGGCCTGCTGTGCTTCCTGTCAGGAAGATCATGGGAAGAAGTCTCCTCCTTATCTCATAATAGCTGATTGTTCATAGGTTAGAAGATGAAGAAATAAAGGGCAGGAGTAAGTGGTTAGGAGAGGGAAGTCAGCACTGAGTTTAAAATGCCTGCTATTCAATGTACCAGTCATTAATCTACAAGTGAAGTTAGTGGTGAAACTTGATGTTAGGAAGTTCTTTAGGAGTTTGATATGAGTAGTACCTATGCCATGGTGTCTGTATCAGGAGTTGTGAAATCTAAATTATTGGATATGTTCAGAAGTCATTCCCATCTGTGAATGCCTTTGCAACTGTTGTCCCCTGTTACTCTTCCCAGTCGCATGCTCCCTAGTAATCATGAGTTAGCGTCAAAAGAAATTGCCTTTCTTTCCTTAGTCTAGTGACAAGATCTTTTTCAGTTCTTTCTTCTACCCTAGCCTTCCCCTTTGGATGAGAAAGAGGTTTTCAGTTTAGCAAAAAGATTTAGGCACAGGAAAGTCATGACTCTTCTTGACTTTCATCAATTCTAACAAAAAGCTTATCTTTTTGTTTTTCATACAACTTCCTAAACTTTGAGGGGGGGAAAAAAAAGCAAGGCTGTTTTATCAACTTCTCTAATACTGGGCTATTAATGGAACATTTATTTCTGAGACGTGCCCAGTAGTGTCTCTGTTCATTTTCAATGTATGCAATTTAAAATATATTTCTCTTAAATGTGTTTTGGTGGTTTTTTTTTCCTTTGAGTTGTTTTTCTAAAGCTTTGCACTGGATGACTTCTTTTTGAGTAGCGTGGTCTTATTCATGACAGGTTTCTTTATAGACACTTTTAGAACAAAGCACAATGGAATTAGTATGGAATTCTCTTCATTTGCTAGTGAGAATATACAGCAACTTGTGTGTTTGTACTAGTCTGCTTAGAGCTGGAGTAATTCAAAACAGATAGGGGCATCTTCTTTATCTTAAACTACATCTGAGTTTAACAAAGTACGCAGTGTATGTCTTTCCTGTTACTGGTTTTATCTAACTTGTCACTGCTGGCTGTTTTTAGGTGTTTTGCTGTAACTTCTGAAGCAAATACCCCTTGGATGAAAATAATTTCTTCATTTATAATTTATTCTTACTTCCAAAAATGTTGCCTTCCGTGATAGAAATTTTTCTCCTGCGTTTCCGTGGGAGTGTACATGTGTGTGCCTCAGCTTTTTTGCAAAATAGCCAAAATTTAGCCATTACTTCCGTAGTTCCTAGTGAAAGGTTTATTTATGCTTTGAGCACGCTTATTGCTAAGCTGTGTTTTGCAATTTCTGTTGGAGACTTTGGTAGTGAAGTTGTATTCAATGTTATGATTTGTTATGCTCTCCTAAATTTCTGATGCTTGATTGACAAATATCACCTAGATTAGCTGTGCTTTTTCTTGTGAATTAGTTGAATCTAATTAAGTTGCCCAAATAGTCTGTACCTTCCAACCTAAAGCTTATGAGTCATTACCAGCTTGTTCAGCTTGATCATTCTTGTGTCTTTCCTGTGTTCACCTTTTACAATTAGAAAGGACATAAAGGTTCTAGCACGTTAAATGTGTGTCTCCTCTGGACATGGGACTGGAATAAACAAAAGTCCTTGCACTGGGAAACCTGGGAAGTGCAGTGCTGGTAGTGTATTTGGGGCGTATAATATAAGGTAGGCTTGGGCATTATTTCACCAAAAAAAATAGCAGCTTTGCACTTAGGTTAAGTCCTTTCAGAGTAGTTGTGGCCTTGACTACTAAGTTTATTTCCTTGTAATTTTTGTTTCTGCAATAATTTTTAGTTTGCTTATATTGATTATCTCTTCGCCTCTTGGGACCACAGATTAACTTCTAGTAACTTACTATAGCAGTAAATAATTCCTGCTTTGCTACACATCTGCCTTGCAAAAGGCTTCTCTTTGTCTCAGTCGAGGGGAAACCCCAGTGTGCATCTTTGGAGGCTCGCTGCCAAGCTGGGCTTGAATCTCTGGCAGAGAAGGTCACAGATAAGTGGAATGTGGTAGCAGCCTGATCTGTCACAGCCATACACAGGGTGAAAGTGTCTGTGGCCTTGTAAGAGCACATTTTCTGCTTACTGTGTTAATGAACTGTGAATTTCTAAGAATTTGACTTATGACAGAAAAGCAAGTCTTTCTGAGACAGTCATCTCCATTTTATAGACTTGTTAGTAAGAAGTGCATTTTAATACTTTTGTGGATTTCTCAGTAGGAGTTCCCAGTTTTCTAGTCAGCTTTCAAAAACGTGCTGAAAACGACCACCTTCTGACTTCCCCCCTAAAAAACCCTCAAAAAAAATTTTTGGAAAGCACAACATGGATGTTCTGGAATCGGATGATTGGTAGACAAAGCCCAAAAGATTACTAACTAGATATTTTTATGCAGAATAGTAATGCTCCTATTAACTGACTTTAATGGAGTAGGCTGAAATGCTTCTTTTAACTTAATGAGATTCACCAAACCTATAAAGAGATAAGTGTTTTTTTACTTGAGAAACAATTAGTTATGCTCTTGATTTGCTAACTCGAATATTCATCTTAGTAGGAGTTGAGACTTGTCCAACTGTTCTTGCTGAGTCCTGATAAACTTCTAAAGAGTGTGTTGTTTTTTCGGTTTGTTGTGCAAACTTATATTGGGAGGGGTGATTGTGAAAGAATTTGTGTGTAATTATACGTCCCTTGAAGCTGAAAATGGGTGTATGCTGGGTTGTCTTGAATATACTTGATTCTTTATAATTTAATATTTTTTCTGCAGTGTACACGTCAGATCATCTCTGAAAAACTGGGTCGTGGCTCAAGAACAGTAGATCTGGAATTAGAAGCTCAAATCGATATATTGAGAGATAACAAAAAAAAATATGAACATATCTTGAGACTGGCACAGACGCTGTCCACGCAGCTCTTCCAGATGGTACATACCCAAAGGCAACTTGGAGATGCATTTGCTGACCTGAGTTTGAAATCATTGGAACTTCATGTAAGACTTTTATAGTGTTAAAAAAATACAGTGGCAGAGATGAAGATAAGCCTAAATGACTTGTGCAGGGCATATAGTAGTTAGCAGCTGCTTTTATAAACATTGTAGTTAACAATGTATTACATGCTCTGTGTGTTAAAAGCCTATGTAATTCACTTAAAACTATAGGAAACTATTGAAGTTACTGTAGTTCTTTGTTTCTTAAACATTTGCCTCTAGTTGATGGTTGGACTCAAGAACTGACAACTTTTCTTTGTAGAGAAGATGCATTTTACTATGAATTTTACTTCTAATGAAATGTCATCAAAGTGTTCCACAGTGTTACGTCATTTCAATTACAGGATGTCTTTGGGGAATGTGCCTGGGAGTAAGTAGATTAGGGCACATTACTTCACTTGTGCACATTCAATGTGACTAAATTATTTTTCTGTAGCATATTTAAGTATTGAGATTTCATCTCAAAGTCCTTTTTTATGTGGAATTTTCCTACTAATAGGACTAATCTGTATTTTTATGTTGTCTGGAGTTGCTGAGCGAGAGGGGCAATCTCTAGATATCTGGGTTGTTATGATTCCATAGTTTAGAAGTTTATTTAACACTGGCACTTTCTGTCTGCTGTAAAGAGAGAAAAGGTAGATGTTGCTTACAAAGTAGAGTAGCTGGCCTGCTTTTATATTGCTTGCTCTGTACTTGCAAAGTTAAAGCAATTCAATCCCTTGGAAAACCAGTATTAAGTGGCTTATGATTCCCTAAAACATAGCTGCTGGAACAGCTCAAATTATCTTTGTGATTTTAAAAACATCTGTCTTTCCTTAATTGTCTTTTACCATCGAGTTTTAAGGGAGGAGGTGGAGTTCTTGCTTGCACAGAGGAACCTTAAGTGATAGCTAGCTGAAAAACATTGCAACTCCTACACTGGTGTACAGGAATTTTTAATATTAATCTGACAGATGAAAATCTGTGAATGTAGAGCACTTCTAGCAGCTAAAAACTTAAATTATCTGCTAAAAGAAGCTTTTAATAATCAGTTTACTCTTGACACAAATATGGGCATGTGGTTTGTGGCAGAACTTACTGATTGTTATGAAATATGTGCTGAAGCTGGATGTTTCTTCCAAAACTTGGATGAAATCTGGCGTCACACTCGTTTAATGAATGTTGGGGTTTTTCCCATGATTAGCTTATAACTTCTAATGGGAATACTGATCTTCCAGGTTCTTTCAGCATCATGTACTGGTCTTGGAATTTGTTTCCGTCATTCATCTCTTGTGTAGATTATTGAATGGCGCTGTTGATGAAAATCAAATAAAGGTTTCTACTGCTGTAATAAAAGTTATCTAACGTTTGCCTCTTGGAGACTTGCCTGATGTTTGTCTCTTTCCTCTTTGTGTTTCCCCTGTTTAACCTGTACTGTATTACCATCTGTAGCCTGGCCTACACTTCTTGGATATTTGGATAACTTTGTTGCCTCTAAAACTTGTGCAAGGCTAAAAATAAAATTTCGGAACAGTTAGTCTTTAACGTTTCATGTGATAACAGTATATAAATTTAAATAAAATAAAAAACCCCAAGTCTTAAGGTAATATTAATTATTTTATTCTTGATAACAAAATATGATTTTAATGTGGTATCTGCAGAGGTATTACTTAATGTGTTGCTGTTTCTATTTTGGATACAAAAATAATTCCTGGTTCCAGGCTCGTGTGCCTCTACTTATATAGACATATGAGTTCCAATTTAATTGACCTGTGCATAGAGTATGAAGTGAGTGTAAACTCTTGATACAGAAAGGATTTGCTGTCTGTTTCATAAGAGGTATCTGCAGAGGTCATGGACAAAACTCAAGTCTGTATGAAACCATATGAGCCATTAGAAGGACAGTTTTGTTGGTTATCATGTTCCTCAGTACTGCAGGCCACTGCGGTCCCATCCTTCTTACCTCCCTCCTGTGAACTGGTGGTGTCACTCATTTGGGTCTGCAATGATCTGAGTGAGAGGACGAGCTGGAAAACTAATTGCAGTCTTGCCTGCAGGAGGGAAAGGTGATGGGACTAAGCTGCTGAGAGGGGCATCGTACAGCTGTTGTCTCTGCTGGCATGCTCCTTTTTCTTCCCTGAGCTAGGGATTGTGTTAGCTGTGTAGCTGGCAATGTTAGAGCAAAAACAGCTGGAAAATATTTTGGGGGGTTTGTTTTGGTTTTGGGGTTTTGGCTTGTTTTTTGGGGTTTTTTTTCAGCAAAATCTGTAGCTATTTAGCTGACTGCTTTTGCTACCCAAGCAGCTGTGGAAAGCAAAGATTATAGATCTTTAGTGGTGTTTACAGGGCTTATCTTATGAAAACCTGCCCTAAGTCATCTTACTTTTTTCTTCTTAAGTTGCTCACTTCCACTGCACCTCCTTTTCTAGGGGATTCTTCCCTTACCATTGCCCATTACCCATACTGTCATGAACTTGTTAATATGAAATATCATTTGGCTTTGGTGTTCATTTTCTAGACAGATGAAAGGAAGCTGGGAGAATACAGCACTTCTGAGTCAGTTGTTGGCAGCATAGAAGTCTAAAAAGTCCCAAGTTCCAAATGTGAACCTAGTGTGTCTTACAGTCATTACAACCAGAGATTGTACTCTTTTGTGAGAACTCCCATCTGTAGAATATGAAGATGCCATATGGATGACATAAATATAGTAATTGGACTCATTTGGCATCCATGCATTAGGAAAATCTTTGCAGCCTTGGTCAGCTTACACTGCTGTTAACAAAGAGACATGAACGAACATGTATCTAAATGTGACTTAAATGCCTTGGAAATAATTTTGCCCTTGTCCCTTTGAAATTTATGGCTGAGCTGCATTAAAATTTTTATTTGCTATTCATTATAATGCTCTGCTCTTCAATTATTTACAGCCTATTAAAGTGTGATAGATGTTGAGGATTTTTGCAGTGCTCTTTTCCAGAGTGTAAGAATAAAACTTAATAGCTAATTAATGCTGTGTGCCCTTGTGAAGTTAGTTACGTTACTGTATTTAATGCAGTGGTGACTCTGTTGGTATTAAAGCATTACCTAGACAACCACATGAGATGGCGGATTAAAACCCTGCTGAATGACAATGTGAAGATTGCGTTAACACTTACTTTTAAGTAACATTCAAGACTTCAGAGTGCAGACAAGTCACATTATAAAATAGGATTTAACATCACACTTAGTAACAAAATTGTAAACTATGTTTTACTGATGTTAGAGCAATTTCGTAAAAACTGTGAACTGAATGTTGTATTGTAATCATATTGGTTTAATCGTAATCATATCCAGACAGAAGTGAAAGAACTGCCACATCTGTGTTTGCATTTTTTTATATAGTTGCTGATGAATGTTATGATTTCAATTGATCTACAGTTTTGTTTTCTCTGCTCTTTATTTATAGGAGGAGTTTGGCTACAATGCAGATACGCAGAAACTTCTAGCTAAAAATGGAGAAACACTTCTCGGGGCTATTAACTTTTTTATTGCCAGTGTGAATACATTGGTGAATAAAACAATTGAGGATACATTATTGACTGTGAAACAGTATGAAAGTGCCAGGTAGCTATCTCCTATGTCTAGCTCTTTTCAATACCAATTAATCTTCAGGAAGCAGGCTTTGTATCAGCTTAGCCCTTGTATTGGAGTAACTAACCTGTCAGATAAAAACCTTATAATGCAACTCTCGTATAATTAGGATTTATCTTAACTGTAACTGATTGCACGTATCTTCAAATGTTTTGTGAATGTCCTGTTTAAGACTTAATTTGACTTCTTAGCTGTAGGAGTAATTATAGCCATTTTTTCCCACGTGCCAGATTAAGGTGGCTTTTTAAGTAGCGTGACAGTGCAAGATTAACTCTTTTATCCATCTGCCTTGCAATAGGTAAAATAATCTCTTTGACTGAAGAACACTTAGTCTTGTGCTTCTGTTGATGCACAATACATACAATTAACACTTCACTTTTTATGCAGAAGTTGCAGGCTTGGTCAGGAAGGAAAAAATGAAACTGAAATTTCTTAGTGAATAACATCTAGCAGTAGATAATGGGTTTCCTGCCCTGAAGATGGCTACTTTTGGTTGTGGCATAATACTCTAAAGCCAGGTTCCTTTTTCCTGCCAGGGACTTGTGGTCCTTTCTGATGAGTGGTTCCATTCTTATTTTGTTTCACTTGATAGGATAAAGTGTATTTCTTTTAATTTGACAAAGGATGGAGTTTATGCATATAATTTTTTGTGATTTTTTTGGAGGGGGCAGGGGGGTCAGAACTTGCAAACCATTTGATTTTTGAAGTTCTTTCCCCCCTCTTCTATTTGTTCTGTTCTAATGCTAATTTATAAGCAGAATTGTAAGTTATTGTTTTGATAATCAGATAAACTTTCAAAAAGCATGAAAGGCAGAATTATTATGTGTATAAAAGATACTGCTTTATTTTTGACATCAACATATTTTATAAAAAATAAATTATTTCACACATTTTCCAGATATCCCCTTGAAAATTTATAAAAAATACATCTGCTGCAATTGTTTTTATCAGTCATTTTCAATAGGTAGTTAACTCCTGAAATACCTTCACTACTTTCTGTTCCTTAGTCAAGTGTTTTGCCATTTTAATAAGGCAAATAAATTACAAAGGTTCTTCACTTACCTGGTTCATTCTGCAGTGTGAAAACAGGTCACATTTATTTCTGCACCTCTCTGTCCTGTCCCCAGTTGCCCTTTAGCATTCCTCTGTTCCCCTCTTCATCAGCTCTCTATTGGTTTGTTCCCTTTTTTTGAATTCAGCCATAAACTCCTTAAATAAAGAATGAATTAGACTGGCAATGAGAATCGGGAAGAACCCAGTGAATGTTACTCCTTTTGCCTCTGAAAATGTTGTATTTTATTTTGAAGGAGTTACAGCAACTGAAAAATTGTTTTATAACCAGTTTTTAATCCTGATTTGTTTCCAAGAAAGCGTATTTAAAAAGCCAAAAATAGGGCGGTTTGTCCCATTAAAAGTGGCTGATATGCCAGGTTCCATTATGTGAGAGCTACAAAGAAGTACGGAAGGAAGAGCGAAGCTTTGGGAAGGGCTGCACCATCTTTTTGCAGCCTGTTTTTCCATAGGATAGACAAATCCTCACAGAACTGTTTGTGGAAGAACTATAAAACTGTTCCAATTAATACATATAGAGAAGCCTGGAGCATGCTGAAAATCCTTTAGGTCAGAGTTTGCTATAAGTGAGCTGTTCCTCAAACATCTGTTTAAAGGGGATGTTGTGCTGTTGGTGTGTCTTTTGCACTCAACACAAACTTTGACCACTGAAGCCCATACAAAACAGGGCTGAGAACATGTGTCTGAGACAGGAGCAGAAGAGGGAGGGTGCTTCAGGGTGGATTTGCTTGATGAATAGGAGGAGGGAGAAAAAAACTTGCCTGGTTTTTTTTTTTTTATTTTTCTGCCCCTTCTGTTGTACTCGGCCCTGTATGTAACGTCAGTTTTGAGACACTGCCTTTAGATTTCTTTTTCTTCCCCTCCTTCTCTTTCTTCTCAGGATTGAGTATGATGCTTATCGAACAGACCTGGAAGAGCTGAATCTTGGCCCTCGTGATGCAAACACTCTGCCAAAGATTGAACAATCACAACAACTGTTCCAAGTGCATAAGGAGAAATATGACAAAATGCGTAATGATGTATCTATCAAATTGAAATTTTTGGAAGAAAATAAGGTAAGCTGCTACTTCTGATATTACGTTTAGGAGTTTTGTGCTGTCAGTTGCTGCTTTCTAGAAATATTTTAGTTGTTAGATCTTAAAATGTGTATTAATTTAAAAGTAGAGCAAGCAAAGAAAGGCTGAATTTTCTGAGTTCCTGCTGTATCACTGGAGGACACACTTTTAGAGGAGGCAGCCTTAGAAGACCCTAATCAAGCTGCTCTAGCTACAAATGACAAATATTATGGCAACAAGTGTCTTGTTGATGAGGAAGGTTTCGATTTTGGAAAAGCATTACTTTTCCAATCTACCACATGTAATGGTTAAATGAGTCATATAACTAATGATTTAATATTCAAAGTAATACTTAAGTTTGACAACACTATCGTGGAAGTTATGCACAAAGAAAGTGAGATAACTATGAAGAGGCTTCCTCAAAATTAGGCTTTCTTCAAGGTTTTGAACTGAGCAATACAACTTTTTTTAACTATGTCCTTATAGTTTCTTAATTTTAAACATGACTCTTGAATTCTTGTTGATTCAAAGGAGATTTTTTTTCCATAAGTATTTATTTCAACCATACCATTTCATCTCTTCCCTCTTAATGATGGGATTCTTACCCTTCTTGTTCTATCAGGCAAAAATAGAACTGCCATACAAAACACACTTTTAAACTGCTTTCTTTGATAAACAAGTCCTTTCAGATTGTTTTAAATTAGATGTGAAAATTACAGTCTTTGAAGATCTGATTTTTGTTCATAGTCATGGTAAATGAAATGGTTATTGTGTGACAGTAATTCCTGTGTCTTCGTAGGGAGGAAAATATGATTAAAACTTATGTAGGAGATAGTAGGTTGTCAGTTTGTCCATGTCTCTCAGTGGATTAAGGTTTTCAGTATGAGTTGATTGATTTATTTTAAAGATTTGAACACAGGCAACAACTGCCTGTCAGAGAACACAGTACTGGCCCCCGATGATAACACTAGCAAACCACGCTCCTTGCACAGAAGGAGGCAACTTCAAGGGAAAAATCATGAGACAAGCTAAACCAATTAAAATGGATTATAATTCTGTACTTTTGAATATTTTATCACATATTAAGTTGCATCAGCTACTTACAATAAAGATGGAAGTCAGGGAAGAAAGAGATGATAAGAGGAAAAAAGTGGAGAAAATCAACAAACTTTTTGGTTTCCAAAAAAATATATGCTTAAAACATAGCTCCTGAGCACTCTAGCTTCATGTAGGCATTTGCATTAGGACCCCCTGATCTGGAATCCCATAGGCATTAAGAGTTGGTGGACCAGATCAACAGGTGATTAAAATCTGTTGTTCTTGCTGAACTTGTAGCCCATTAACTTTAAAACTGAAAAAATCCATATGGAAATTAATTTTCTTGAACAAGCTGAAGTCTCATTTAAGTGATAATACTGTTGCTTAAATTAGAAAATGCTCCTAAGAACTGAGTTTTAAAACTATGCTAGCTTGAAAACAGTATGCTGAAGTTGTCTCTTCCCCATCTTTATTTTCATCTTTTAGTAAGTTGTTTGCTACTGTACTTCTGTTGAAATTGTTTGATCCTTTCAGCTCACATCTGTACAGGAATTCTGATGCTTAAGCTCAGAGTGATTGAAAATAACACAACTTGCTTCCTCATAGTTTTCATTACCTGTGTAACAGACTGATTAATTTATGGTCCTACAGATAGGAAAGCCTTCAGAGTGAAATCATTTTATTTCCGTCTTGTACAAAAAAACTCTTTATAATTTTTTTAAAACTAAATTAAGTAGTTTAGGGAACACTAAAGAAGTTGGCTTACTTGTGAGCCTTGAGTTAGTTCAAGCATCCTGTTAGCAGTTAGAGCCTACAAATTTTGTTTCTGAAAGAGATTGTTTTTTCCTTCCTGTCTTTTCTGGTAGTACAGAGGAGACTCTCACATGCTTAAGCCTTTTTATCAGTGGTTGACATTTCTCAGCTTTGACATTAGAGATGTAAAAATATTTACTAAAGACTGTATGCAGTTTTGTTCCCAAATAAAAAGTTACTTTCTTTATGATTAAAAATTGGCTTAAATATAATTATTTATTGAGAGCTTTACTGAGGTAACCTTTACTTTGCTCTTTTCTATTTAATGTGTAGGATGACATTTTGTCATCATAGCAATAGTTTGAAGTGAAAGAAAGTACCTTACCCTGTAGTATAGCAGTAGCAGTAGGATGGCTTGTGCCTGCCTTGGAGAAA
>VZRE01009010.1:30985-45537 GCA_013396775.1 Cephalopterus ornatus | reverse complement strand
TGCCACTACCTGACACAACAGCAGCACTGATGGGGGGCAGGGGAGAAAAGGCAGAGGAGGTGAGATTCAGGGCAGTGGCATTTATCCCATTTATCCCACTCCAAGCTCAGTCTCTCCCACGCCATCTCACCCACCCCACCATATGCTTTTCACCGCGAGCACCTGACCCGTGTGGGAGATTTTTGGGGTCCAGTGACTGCTGTTCAGACCACAGTGAGAATTCACTCTCTGGGGCTGGGGCAGACAAGCAAGGACTCTCAACACCTAATTTAAGGAGTAAAGCGACCCCCCACACACACCTTTCAGTATGGAGTAGTAACAGTGCCCAAAATACAGCACAAACTCTGTTCCAGGTCAGTGGAGCTGTGCAAAATGTTGGACTTTTCATTTCCCACTGTTGCTCTGCCAGCAGTCTGGATGACGCTGCCATTTAGGGTTGCCAGTTGGGCAAACCTTTACTCACAAGAGTAAATTGTTGGCTTGACTGAGTAATCACAGAGATGATGTTGAGGAACCCCTAAAAAAGGGAAGACTTTAGGGATGGAGCTGTGGAAGTATACTTACAAATGAAGGTAACGTTGCAGGGGAGTTTCTCTGCATGTCTGATCCTTTGCAGAGGTGGTGCCACAGGGTTCCCTATCACAGAGTGTTGCAGAAGGCCCAAAGTACAAGTTTCTCCCCTGTGCTCTGGGAAAAATGGTGACTTCTGGCCATCATCCTGAGTGGCCTCAGTTCAGGGTTCATCTGGTGCAAGGGTTGACTACCTGGGTTGACCCTTACCTGCCAAGGAGTTTTTTTCATGTGCTGTTATTCCTTATGTCATAGAATCGTTGAATTATGGGTGTTGGAAGTGACCTCATTCCAATTCTCCCTGCCATGGGCAGGGACACCTTCTGCTATCCCAGGTTGCTCCAAGCCTCATCCAGCCTGGTCTTGAACACTTCCAGGGATGGGGCAGCCACAGCTTCTCTGGACAACCTATGCCAAGCCTCACCACCCTCACAGGGAAGAATTTCTTCCCAATATCTAATCTAAACTTTCCATCTTTCAGCTTGAAACCTTTTCCCCTTGTCCTGTCACTCAAAGCCCCTGTAAAAGTCCCTCTCCAGCTCTCCTGTAGCCTCTGTAGGTACTGTAAGCAGTTCTAAGGTCTCCCCAGAGCCTTCTCCTCTCCATTCTGAACAGCCCAAGCTCTCTCAACCTGTCTCCTTAGGAGAAGCAATGTGCAGCAATGGATCTAAAACACAGATCCCAGTCTAACACCAGATGGGTAGGAGAGCTTTGTGGGCCCCATGAGACACCAGCACAGCCCTCACAAACCCTCAGCAGACTCAGTTACATGGGTGAGAATGTGCCCTCAGCCCCAGTGTGTTTTCTTATTCTTTCTGGGGACAAGCTCCTAGATAAAAACTGCGCCAAGCCATCACTTCCCTTTGGATCTCCCCACATAACTGCCATCTGCCATGATACCTGCTAATCCCAAACAGATGAGCTTAGAGGCAACAGTCTGTGCCGGTCCTTCCCTCATGGTCCTTTCCTCACGCTTCTCTCTGTCAGTAGGAGAAAACAAATCAATAAAATGCACAAAAAGCCCTCCAAATGATGGCCAACAGAACACCCCCACCTCCATCCCAAGCAAATACGTAACTCAAAAACTTTCAAATAGGAAATGTCCCACTGAAAATGTTGACATTTCTGATTGAAACCAAAAAAGAATTGTCATTTCCAATCAGTGCTTTGACATGGAAGGGAGGCTTGTTTGTTTGAATTAAATCACCCAACTGGAGCTACATTTTGTCATTTTGTGTCCAAATGAAACAAAAAGGAAACCGTTTCAACATTTCTTGGCAGAGCTGCCAGTGACATTTCCTGTGAAGAATTCTGGTTTTGAAAACTTTTGGCAGGTGAACTCTGCGTTAAAGAGCTCTACTGACCATCATCTTCCTCCTTGGAATAACCTGACACATGGCTATGAAATAATTGGCTTCGTTGAATTAATGTAGAAAACCAAATTATGGAACCAAATACTAAAAAAAAAAAAATTAAAAAAAATCACTTTTGATTTTCTTTCCTAGAAAATAGTATTTTGTTTACATTCAATCTGTTTGGGATAAAATGTGTTTCGTGAGCCTTTGTTCTTTTTATCTTGTATTACTTTTCTTCTGGAGGGTATACATAGATGTATTTAAAGCAACCCCACGTAAATAATTTCAAACTGAGTTCCATTTAGGAAGCAATAGAAATAATGACTTATTTAATGCTCACTCTGAAAACATGGCAGGGTTTAAATAAATAATAATTAAAAAGCCTCAGTCCTACTAAAGGAAGTTTTTGATTGACCCAAAGTTATTTTTAGGCCTGTCTTATGTATAACTGCAAGAAAAAACCCCCACACCTGGTTACTGTAGACATCAGACTCTGTCAGGATAAATTTAATAAGCAGAAAAAGACCCATCCCTTTGAGTGGTCACTTTTTAGGACATATGTTCATAAATCATTGTGAATCAGGGTTGACATCAAAGGTTTTCTTACCTATGATTTTGTCTTCTAGATCTAGAAAATTTTTTCCTCTTTTAAAAACATCTCCTCCCTTCTGACTCTGCTCTGTGTCAAGGAGCTCATACAACGTAAGTGGATAATCTCAAAAAGGAAATTTCCTCCTTTTTGTTCTTTTCACTTAAAAAATATGATGGCATTCATAAAGTTAGTTTGGTTCCTCCAGCAGACCTGAGATGAGTTTCCTATTTGTGTCTAACAGTCTGCACATAACCTTGACTGCATGAGACAGGCTGATGTTTTATAATGAAGGCCAGGAGCCTGTTTTTTTAATATAAATAACATATTGTGTTAAATAGGTATATAAGTCTTTCTAGGTTCAAGTTATGAATTGAAGTTATTCAGAATTATTGTGTGATTTGTAAGTCAATGTGAAAGATAAAAAAAAGGAACTTGCAAGGCCCTCAGGAAAGCAGTAGTAACTTTATGTGATTCCAGAAGTGCAACCAGATCATTAGAAGTAAGATCTCAAGATCAAAAAGTAAGATCTCAGACCTACAACAGTTACCAACTCTTTGTATCCCACTACAAGGGAAGCAATGAGCCATCATATACCAAGCAAGACAGGTGAGGAAATATGAATGTATTTCAATCCTCCCTTTTTTTATTTTATTTTTTTTCCTCAAGAATTGGAAATCCAACTGTTTGGATAAATTTGCCCCGAAATAGAAACAAAAGTGATTTTTGAAGTTGCCCTTTTATTTTGTAAATCACTCTGACATGTGGTATTGAGTTTCAACATTGTTGTGTGAACAGTGACAGGCAACAATCAAAATTCAGGGCCAAGGGATTAGAAACCAAGTGCGATGGTAACTTTGGAAGACATAAACCCCCTGTTTTGGTTGATTCTCCTTGAGTTTAGGGCATTTATACCCACAGTATCTGAAAAACATTTACCTTGTACATGATTTTGATAGCTGAGCACTTCTACCCCTGTCTCAGTGTCTTCTTGATGGTCACGATGATTGTGTCATGCTTGCTGCTGTCCACAAACAAAAGAGGGGGATTTTGTCTCCAATTTCTCAACCGGGACAATTAGAAGAAAACCTTGGTAGCTTAGCAACATTGTGTTACAGCGTGGGAGGTGACCACAGGGGAGGCTCAGGTTTAAGTCCAGGCTTTCTTATCTATCAGATCTTTCTTAGCCTCTTTCCCCCTGTGGAGCCAGTGTCTAAACATTTCTCTGCACACCAAAGTTGTAGCTCTCAGTGACGCAGCACTTGCTGACACACCAGCAGAAGACCAGCACCTGCCCTTTGCTCAGGCTGCTCAGACACACGAGTCCCTTTGAAAACCTTTGAATATTTGCCTCCTGCAGCTCTTTCAACACGCATCAGTTTGTCACCGCTCTTACATTTGTGATTATGTCTTGCAATCTCTCCCGAGCAAATAAGTAACTCTGATCTTGTAAGTGCATGAAATTTTTTTCCCCTCATAAATAACTTCAAAGAGACTAATTACCAATAAACGTCAAAACCTATCCTGGATTCCCATGTGCATCGTTGCTTTATGCTGGTGTGGATTTCCATCACAGTTCTCATACAAGTTTGCATCTATGTGTACATATATCCTGGAGTGTACATACCTATGTATATCAGAAACTTTGTAAACCAGAATAGAAGCAGTAACATGTATAAGAAGCACAAAACATTAGCAGAAATGTAACATCAGTCAATGAAGCTCAGGACAGGCAGGAGGTAATTGAAAGCTACATAATTTAGGATGGGAAGTGAATGGAAACACTGGATCTATTTGGGAATTCTGAGTATAAAGAATTGTTTAATCTATCTAGGGAAAGTCATAAAAGGAATTGATAACTAGAAGTTGAATTCGGAGAAAATATCACGTTGCAATGAAGATGTACAAGGTTCACAGCAATTAATCATTCCAGAAACGTAATAGGACGATTGGTAAAAATCACCATCTCATGACATTTTCAGCTTGGAGACTGGATGGCTTCCTAGAAGATATGCTTTAGCCAAGCAAAAGTAATTGGGTTCAGGACAAGAGCAGACATGAAATGAGTTAAGAACTGCCTAACTGACAGATCTTTGAAAGCAATTGTCAATGCAGAATTATGGTCAAAGAAGAGTGTTACTAGGGTTTCCTCTTATGCTATTCATCAGTGATCTGGAAGTAAATATAAAACTACTCCTGATGACATTTTTAGATGACATTATGGTCAGTGAAACAGCAAAGAATGTGAGTCCAGGGCAGCCTCATGTAACAAATACCTCCTGGCCTGGGCAAACAAAATGCATTTTAATGCATTAAGATGCTTGCAAACACAGAACAAAAACCTGGACAAGCCCAGCATTTTCAGCTTGCAGTTAGGCTCTCAAATCTGAAAGGGTTGATAGGAGTCTTGGGTCTGCAACCAGGAGACTTATGGTGTACAGCATTAGTAAGTTGAACTAGAGAGTGTCTGACAGCCACATTTTAAAACATGGTGACGAAATTGGAGAGGATACAGAAAAGAGGAAAAAAGAAAATTAGAGCTGGAGAAAATGATTTACAGGCCAAGGGTTGAAGAATTATATTTAGCTATCAGAAGTAGATTTGATTACAGCTGGAAAAACGTTTGTAGGTTGAGAAAATTAAATGGTACCAAGGGATCAGGCTTAGGTACTAATTTCTAAAAGAAACAGGGCTGGGACCAGTCGTCCCTTCAACATTTCCCACATAATAGTATAAGTGACTCCTACCCACTGTAAATCCAACTAATTTCTAATTCTATCCATACATTGCAATTGAAAGACCTCACTTGGAGATTTGGGGTCCACTTTTGGGCTGAGTGTTATATTGCCCAGGTGCAATATAATCTGGAATCTGAATTTGGCCTGGGATTCCTTTCTGGAAACAAAGTTTAACTGAATGAAATAGAACCATCCTTTAGCCTAAGCCAAACTGAAGCCCTGATGACCCTGACAGGCTGGAGGCAGATTAGATGCATGGTCCTCTCCATATTGGCAATCTTGGAAGTCAATTTGCAGAAGAATCATGGAATTGTCTCTCGAACTTTGACAGCTGTGTGTACACAGTGCATTTCTCATGAGAGGTGTCATACAGCACCAAGCAAGATCTTGCTACTCCCAGGTGAAAGCAGCCATCCAATGACTGAAGAAACAATTCCAAAAGGTGAGGACAAATCATGACTTTTCCTAAGAAACTATTGAACCACTGAAACTGGAGGGTTTTGCTTTGGCTGGGTTTGGCTCAGAAAATTTCTCCAGTCCAAGATGGACTTCTTGGTGTAGAAAGGGACAGAGCCTTGCCTTATATCCCACTAGTAATGTGTGATATCATTTCCAACCTGTTTAAGTCAGGGCAGATACTCAAACCTCGTCTTCCAGGTCAGTGCTCCAGGTATGACATGGCTGGCAGTTCTTGGATAGCTGTGCCACTGTATTTTACTAGGCTGCTCTGTTAGGCGTGGATAACATTAATTGGCTCTGAAATACTTGATTTATCTTTTCCAAGTGTGTTCTTAGTCCCATGGAGAGCGTAACAATTTTTATTTCTCATGAAATGACACAGAATGGCCTTGACTCTATTAAAATATGCTGCGTACTGCTGTCCTCCCCTCAACAAACCCCAACAAACCCCACACCAACAATTTTCAAAGAATTAAAAATAGTCGTCTTCTTTTGCTCTGTGTGGTTTTTTTTGGACCAGTCAAAGAGCAGGAGGCACAGACCATGAGATAACATCAGCAGTCAGAGGTCTGCATTTCACAGGTGAGCTGAGGTTGGCCTTGAAAATTATTTGGAGGAAAAAATGAGTATGTTCACATGCTATTAGTAATGTGTAAAATCCCTCAGATGGTAGTGGATAATATCCATATGGATATCCATCCGTGGATAATATACACATGGAGAATATCCAGTTCTCAGTGTCTATATGCCTTCTTTATCTAAAATGTAAATCATCTTCGCCTGTTCCTTTCCTCCCAGGGCTTTGCAAAACTTGACACATGGATGCTTTAATGTGCTTAAATTATTTATCATTGTTGTGGGACACCTGAAACTTTTGAAGATGGAAACATGAGGAACAAGGTGTATCGCATTTCATCGTGGGGCTCTGTCTGAATAACAGTTTGCAAACATACTTTGGGGAGTTTGGCATCGTGTGCCCTGAGCGAGCCTCTGCCAGCCCGCGCGCAGCGAGAACAAGATCTCACAAGGCCAGAGTGCAGTATTTGGCAAGAATCACTGCTGGTATTAAGACTCTGTCGTCTGTGTTGAATCTCATCTGAGGCACAGCACTGTTCCCAGCCAGGCAGCTGATGGCAGCAGGTTAGTCAGTGTGCTGGTGGGATGCTTGAGCCTCCACCATGGGAAGCAGTAGCACATCCACCAACAAGCAGATTAAATTTATCAGTTCCCTCTCCACAAGAGAGACTCAGTATACTTAATTCTGCCTTTTCTCCCTTTTCTCTGTCCATTTGCATTCCCTGGCAGCCCCATGGTGACAACCACCCTTGGCATCGGGTGATGCAGAGATGCCCTGATTCACAGGGAGCAGCATCTGGTGTCAGCCCAAGAATCCCTGCTTACCATCCCAAGGGAAAACCAGGCCAGAAATACCAAGTCTGCAAAAACAAGGGCTGATTGATTCCCTGTGCTCCGAGGGAAGTGCAGCACAACTTTTTAATTCACACCTCGGTCATTTATCAACGTTTTCTTACCGCAGTTCCTTTACCAGCGAGTTAAATTCGGAAACAAAACAAAACAAAACAAAACAAAAACTGCGTGTACGCGTGGGGCTGTCGCGGGTGGGAGTTGCCTCACGGCTGTAGTACTGCTTTGCTTCTTGCTTCCCTTGCCCTTTTCCCCACCAGCCTCTGTAATTGCGAAGTTTTGGGTGGTTTTGGTTGAATCGCCATGAAGCATTGCCCTCTGCCGGCAGGTCGCACACCTGGCTGCGAGCGGCTTCGGCAACGCTGGGCTTGGAGGGGGATTAAAACCACAAACATTTTACACAAAGTTATTTAAATTTTGGGGGAAAAAAAGGAAGAGAGCGAAGTCAGGGAAAAAAAAAATCATCTGCACCAAAAGCATCACTTGCATCCTTAGAATTTAAAAGACATTTTTATTACCGGGGTTTGTTTTTTTCTTTCCTTTTTTTTTTTTCTTTTTCCTAGATTTTATTTTAGTCGTGTTTTAAAATATCAACTGACGAAGCATTTCTTGCTCCAGCTGCACAATACTGTGCTCATGCAGCAGCATGTGCAGTTGAGAGAGTCTTGTGCAGCCCCGTTGTTCATTAGGAGTGAAATGCAGACTTAACAGCATGCGTGACAAAAAGTCACTATCATTAAAAAATTGTCTGAGAATGCAGCTAACTTAGGTCCTAATTTGGCCCTTGATTACAGTAGGATCTGAGCAGCTCATAGTCTCCTAGAAAAACATTTATCCTCACAATCTGCAGAATTTGAGGAGACTCCAGTGATCCTATTTTACAGATAAGGAGTTGAGGCATTAAAAAAAAAAAAAAAGAAAAAAATTGTTTGCCTTGGGTCTCAATGGGAGTCTTGGGCAGGAGGGCTTAAATTCACATTTCTCACTCCCTGGGCTCTTCTTGCCCAGTCCATGGATGAGCTGTCCATGCTCTGAAGTTTACACCAGCTCTGTCCAGTTTAAGCCGCCAAGAGTTTAGGAAACAGGATACATTTTTAACTTTTTTCAATTTAACAAAACTCTGCATCTTAAATAAATTATATAATATAGAGCAGGAAACTTCTACTGAGAGCAAGCTAAAAATATAAGATTTTTTTCTTTTTTTTTTTTTCTCTCCATCACAGCTCCTGTTCCCAAATTACACTTGCCTTGCTCAGAGTCTTAGAAAGCTGACACAGAACAAATTGTCCTATGTAAATTGCAAGCTTCCCTTCTGATTGACAGCAATCCACAAAGATGGATTAATTCCAGAGGAAGTCAAGCAAAGACTGTGTCATAACTATTTACCCTATTTTAAAGACGCTCCAAATTGCCATGGAGTTGCCAGCACGTCCTTCATATAATGCCTCGTGTAAATCTGAACTACAGGAGCCAGACAGAGTACAGGTAAGTGGGAGGTAATGAGCTACATGTTGCATATGTGCAGTTTTGCTCCCTTTGGCTATTTCATATTTTTTGGGAAGGAACAACCCCTCGCTCCTTCCTGGAGACTTTGATCTTGAAGACATGCAATGGGCAGCCAAGCATATGACTAGTTACATTCTTTCTGCTTGTTTTGGCTGTTCCTGTCCTTAAACCAAAACAGGTCGTTAAGGGAGCAAGGACAATTATTCCTTGAAATTTTTGTAAGGGAAAGGGTGAGTAGGGGCTGCTGTGAGGTTGGTATTGTCACACAGCTGATGTGACTGTGCCATTCCTCACTGCAGAGCCATGACTGAGTTTATCGAGGTCTGCTTTTGCAAGTGATAATAAACCTAATAGCTGCCCACAGCTAATATTTTTTCTTGCACCACATATGTTCACTTTTGGTCCTCAGATTATTTTTTTTTTCTCCAGTCTCCATCTGTTCTTTTGCCTTTGAGGTACTTTAGTTACCATGGAAATGACAACATCATCTGGATGGGTGGAGCTTCGTGCAGTGTAAAGTTGGTTTCCTACATGAAGTGGTTTGAAAGGTATGGGGATGGCTGATAAAATTACAGCATTTTGTGTGATGGCTTTTCATGCTTTTGGTCTGCAAGAGTGATTCCTGTATGCGCCTGTGAATGCATGAAGGAAGATAGGCCTGTTCCTGGAGGGGGCATGTGCTCATTTTTGATCTGCCAGATGAAATCTTTCACTTGAGTCTTTCATGCCTGATTCCTTACCTTACAACCTCTAGTTGCAGGTTGGATTTTATTTGTCAGGATCCTATTGTAAGACACTTTCTGAGTCCTGTGATCGTCAGTTGGGTCAGGCAAGGTGCAGAGCTTGTTCCCTGGAGATGCTCACCTTTTGTCAGCATTGCCATGAAGGAGAATAGGAAGAGTTAATTTAGGGGGTGCTTATCACATGGGCTTTGTTGTCTGGTGATATGTGTGTGGCACTGACTCCTCGGTCACTGTGAGGGGTCTTGTGCCTTCAACAAGTCCACATGACAAGTGACTGATATGATCCAGAGATCACTTAAAACAATTGTGCACAGACATCACAAGATTCATCTCAACAAATCTGGCAAATCCAGGGCAGAACCCTTGTTTATATCAAATCAGACCTTATTTTACTAGTGACTCCTTGGACTTCAGCACAGTTCCAGAAGGTGTAATTCTCTACTAACCCCTGTAGCACCTGGCAATATTGATTATACAGCCTTGTGGACATGAAGGTGTTTTAGACGAATAACAATTTTTGGCAAAGGATATTAAAAGAAGGGCCAGATATGTCAAAAAGAAAACTTGGCCCATGAAATGTGATATTAAGGCCTGTACAGTCTCCAAAATGCTTTTAGGCTAGTTCATATATTCCGTGTATGTCTCTTACAGACTCTGAAGTGCTCTCTGTTTGTCTAATCAGGTATGCGGATGTGGCCAGGGGATGTGCCACAGAAAAGGTTTTAATGCAATTCCTACAGAAACCAAAGCAACAGGAAAGTGCTAATTCATCGGAGTATATGCAAAAATGTGCTCCTGATGGAGTCTCTCAAACAGGCAGGTATGGCTGGCTGGGACAGCATTCAGTTCTTAGAACTTTTGGTGGGGAGAAGATGAGAAACCCACCTTGCGTGGTCCACGACTTTGGTCAGTGCTCTGTGTCTGGTGAAGAGGGGAGTCTAAGGATCTTCTTGATCTCCCATCCTAAGCTTACTTTGTCACATTGCTAGAGTGATAGTATTCATTTATTTCTATTATAGATATTTTTAGGTGCTCTAACTCCAGCTGCAGCCGTTTCTTACCACAACAATCCTTTCAAGAAACATCCTCCCCAGCAACACTGAAAATCTTTCTTGTGGAAAAACAAACAAACAAAAAAACATCAACCAAAAAAAAGAAAAATCTATCTAAGTCAGCAGTCAGCATTAGAAATCTTTCTCAAGGGCACATCCCAGCCATAAATAAACTCACGATTCTCAGAAAGCTCAGAAATGTGTGCTGCTGCTGGGGTTTTTTTGCAGCGACTCAAGACAACCCATCCTTTGGTCTACCATAGATGGCAAACTCCAGGGCCAGGAACCCTTCAGCAGTCTCCTTTGGGTTTGTTGTTTTTTTTATGTGCCTTGGCCATGGAGAGCTGGGGCATTCACATGTCAGGCAACAGCCTGGCTAAAACAGGAGCAATTGCAGCCCTGAACTCCAGAGCGAGGAGCGTGACCTGTTCTGATCGGTGCCAAGAGCTTCCAGCTGGGCGCGACAGACCTGCCCTTGGCATGGAGGGAGCATAGGAGGGGTGCTCACCAGACAGACTCATCAGGAGGGCCCGGGGGGAAAAAAAGAGGCTTGTCTCAGCCTTCTTAGAGATGGGGATGTCTGTGGTGACCCTTCTGCATAGGCTGCTGGCAGACAGGAGCACTTCCAGCATCGCGGTGTCGCATGCTCAGCGCAACAGAGAGCTTAATGAGACAGCAGCTTCTCCCAGGATCAGTTTGTCTCTGGAGCAATTTCCATCTGAGCCTGGTGTGAGGTATGTTGGAGTCATAGGAAAACAGAAGGAGAGAGGCTGAGAGGGAAAAAAAGTGGTCACCAGCACAGCTCCATCAGCCGCTGGCGCAGCCAGTGCAGAAAACACCAGAACTGAGAGGACACTTTGGAAACCCCTTGGACAGACACAAGCAGGAGGGAAAAAAACCCCAAACCAACCAAACAAAACGTCCTTTCTTGCTATAATATGGCAAGCAAAGAGCAGGTGGGGATTCAGCAGCGGATGGCCTGGAGGCATCTCTGTGGTGAATTTAAATCCTTTTTGCTGCTTGACTGCTCAGCGTGCTTTCTGCTCAGACTGAAAGCTGAATTTTCTGAGGTTGCCTCAGAGGTTCTCAATAACTTTTTCTTCCAAGGGGTCATTTTTTCTGAAGTCTCTTTTATCAGGTCATGGAATTTGCTGTCAGGTGCTTTTGTCAGGGGTAGTTGGCCACCAAATGTGGCCTTCACCAGTGACAATGCTCCGTACAAGAAAATGGGATCTTGCAAGGAAAAGGAGGAGGTATTCCTCAGCTAGGAGATCAGCAATCTCCAGGACAGTTTACAAGAGATCCAGATCCAAAGAGACACCACATATGAGGAGACAAGGACTAGTCCTAGATGTACAAATGTGTTTTCCTTACATTAAACACAGAGTTGTAACAACCTAAATTCCAGTTGTCTCCTTCCCTTGAGTGGATTTATAATGGAAATTCAGCAGCCTAAATGAAATTAATCTAAGTGCAGAGCCCAAAACTGAGATTCTTTTTGATCTGCTGAGCAGCTGAAGCCACAGTGGGTTAAGCAGATCTTCTATTTCATAATAGGTTTTTCCTTCACAACTTATAAGAGGGATTTTACATCTCAGCTGTAGCAAGAAAAAAAGTAGGACCTCTTCTTATTATCTCTCTCTTTTATTTTTTTTTTCACCAACTGAGACCCCTGTAAGGATATACACTGTAAAAAGTTAAAAAACAGGGAATTTGTTTTTAAGCTATCTAGTTTTTATGCGCTGTTTGTGTTCTATGTTTGGATTACAGCTTGGTGAGCAATCAACTTCTTGATCTCCTAGCCAAACCTCTCAAAAAACCATGAATGTTTTTCTTTGAGGTTATTCAGGTATTATTAATTCTTTTTATTGCTCTTTTTCCCACTGAAATGGTAGACTGGGAGTGGTGGGGGCAAGGAGCGGGTTGAATTAATTGTATTTCTTTTTGTTATCATTTCTTAATTTTAGATAAATATGGGAATTAGGGAATGTGAAAATTAAGAGACTTTGACTTGAAGGCATAAACCTTTTCTGACCAGATAAAGCAATTAAATGAATGAAATATGAATTCAAACATAGTTTTTGATAGATATTAATCTGAGGGCTTGGGGGCGTTAAGGGGCTTATGAGGGAGAAATACATAATGCTTTGCAAAATGTCACCAGGATGTTACGGGGACGAAGACACTAAGCTGGTGCTGAAAACTGTAGGGGAAGATTTGGTGTGCGGGTTTCATGTGTTCAGGGTTCCTTCACCCCGCCCGGAAGTGGGGAGAAGTGGTTTGCATCGGCTGCACTCTCCGCATTGTTCCCTCATTCGTCACCAAATGCCAGGAGCTGCAGTAATCCATCCTGGAAGTGACAAACACACGACACCATGCGGCCTGATCCTGTGGGAGGAAGGGTGGAATTTCCTATGAGTGCAGATGCCGCAAGAAAAAGTACCTTTTTAAAGCCCGGAGTCTCTTCCTGGCTGTCTCAACTTAGTGACAAATGGACTACAGTTTCAAGGATTTGTACCATTTCATCAGTCTTCTCTAGTAATTTCTGTTGTTTTTGTTGTGAGTGTTTCTCTATTGATTCCATAGGGACCGTTGTGGATTTTGACTGTAATAGGAATCGTTCCCACATAACAAAAGACTAGAGATTTTTTTTATCCTTAATTTAATGATTAGGTATTTGCTACATCTGTTACTTGTACAGTTGCTTCTCACAATCCTGTATCTGTCAGAATATACTCTGACCTTTAGTCGGGGAAAAAAAAATAATCTTATGAAAGGATTTACAATAAAAATATGTATTTGTTTGATGAAAGCTGCTGGAATGACAGCTATCCTCTTAAGGGCAGGATTAAGGTTACAAAGGCAGATGGAACATTATTACTCCCTGATCTGGTGAGTATTGGACAGTCCAGCCTGCAGGTTATCTCATATCCTAAGTGATTTACCCGTAAGTGTGAATGGAATTGTTTAAGGCCAGGTTAGACAGGGCTTGGAGCAAGCTGGTCTAGTGGAAGGTGTCCCTGCCCACGGGGAGGGTTGGACTAGGTGAGCTTTAAGGTCCCTTCCAACCTAAATCATTCTGTGATTCTATGATGAATCACATACAAAAACCTGTGTCCTGGAGTTCAACAGATGTTCATAGTCCAGAGAAGCTGGGTGATTTCCATGCCATGTGCCAGTCTCTCCCCTCCTTCCTCACACCCCTTTACCACACTGAAGGTGAAGACATTTGGAGTAGAAAGCCATACCCATCACCTCTGCCATCCTGCTCATGAGCACAGCTGTGGAAACTGAAGTAGGTGTAGATTTGTTGCTGCTCATCCACACATAAAGACATGCAATTACCCTGGTCCATGGGTGTTTAATGATGTGTTTTTGCTAAATTCACATCTGGGGAAAACCTTGCTGAAATTGATTTTGCCCCTGCTGTGTTTGTGAGTTTAAAAGAGTCCTGGGTTGCCTGTTGTGTTGTTGCTGTGCAATATATGTTGCTGCTAAGCCTATATCCTCTCCTGGGGTTTGGCTGATGTGCTTTGGGCGCTGTCTTTCAACACATGGACAGTGCCAAGGCTCTCTTGATGGGGATGGAAAGTGTCTACTGCATAAAACAGAGAAGTGTTTTGCCCAGACCATTATGTATCTACACCAGCAGCTCATCCCCTCTCAGGAGTGACACTGTGCTGGTCACAGCAGTCAGTACCGCAGGCTTAGGCAGGGATGCAGCTTCATGAGAAGAGGAAAAGCAGGGCCAGCTGCAAAGATTTATAAAAATTTCCCTTTAAATCTCCCTGAGGACTGGTTCCCCATGAGCCCTGAATGCCTTGGTTGGAATTCTGGATACTCTTTCTGGCTCGTCTTTTCTCCAAGTGCCTTGCACCCAGTATTTAGCAATACTTTATTAGTGCTTCCTCCTCTTTTAAACTTACTCTTGCTCTCACAGGTACCCCTGTGATATATAAAACCAGAAAAAGAAGCACCAGCATTCTCACTCTGGAACCCTGATTGTTTTTCTTGAGTGAAGTACATTGTTTCCTACACCTATTAGTAGCTTTATACTCAATAGAGTTGGTAAGAACAAACATTTCCTGTCCAGGAAGAATTTTTTTTTTAAAGTT
>VZRE01009010.1:14378-25607 GCA_013396775.1 Cephalopterus ornatus | reverse complement strand
CCCCCCCCCCGTTTTTTTTTGGTGTGGTTTTTTTTATGGTTTGTTTTTGTTTGGTTGGTTGGTTTTGGTTTTGGGGTCTTTTGGTTTTGGGTTTTGTTTGTTTGTTCATTTTTCCCATTGTAGGAAAAGAATTGCATGAGAGATGATTAAAATACACTTCTGACCAACTCAGCCCGAGCTCCACAGCTGTCTGAAGATGCTCAGCAGTTGTGAGCAAGTGTGGTTACAGATGTACTGTTCACCTCTTGGTGATCAGGGTAACGAAGACAGCAGTTGCTGTCACATGCAGAGCAGTGGTGATTAACAATAGTTAATGTCTATGTTGAATATTAACAGGGAAGTATTTACTCATACAACCCTGATGAGGACTTGCAGTGAATGATAAATACTACTTACAAGAACAAGCCTTGAAGAATGCTATCTGATAGGACTTTCTGCGCTGGACTGGCTAGAAGCATGGTTTAAGTCTAATTTATCACCCTCTTACAGCATATGTTTTGTCCTGTGCAAGCAATCAGGTATGTTTTCATAGCATCATAGACTCATAGAACGATTTGGATTGGAAGGGTCCTTAAAGATCATCTAGTTCCAAACCTCTGCCATGGGCAGGGACACCTCTCAGTAGACCAGGCTTTCCACCCAGATAACATTTAAGTGGAAGAAAATAATACAGGAAGATAAATTCTATTGATCCCACTCTGGGGTGTAGGTGAACTGCTCCCTCAAGTGAGTTGAAGGATGGAAAATCCAGACACCAGTGCTTCCAAATACTCATGCAAAATGATTGTACCGTCACTCACACAGCTACTGGTATCCTGCTCCCTGTTATGTGATCTTTCTTTGCCTGGATGGATACTTGTTTCTCTCAGGTGCTCTGACACAACCTTATGCTTTGTGTTTCCGGCTAATGGGTAAGGTCAGCTTTTGAGCAACCTGTTAAGTTATAACAAGCATATTCTGTAGTTCTGCAGACTAGATTAGGTTGTGTGCAAGACTGCACAGCATAAATCTTTCACCAAGTCCAGAGAGACCAGTAGGACTGCTTCATGTCCTGTAATGATCATCTCCATGAAAAAAATACAGCTGAACAAGATCGTGACAATCTTCATGCGCACTGGCAGTGGTGGGAGAAGTGATTGGTCAGTTTTTAGGATTATGGACCCTTATCTTTTGAGATTAAACTGGATCCATGTAAGGCTCCAGTCATAAGACAAGTGATTTTTGTAGCCTGGAGGCCAGATTTATTGCTGGGCAGATCAATTCTCTTTACTCGGAATCCTTACAGAAGTACAATCATCACTGGCTCCTAGCCATGATCTAACCACAAATGTGGGTGGTCTGTTTGAAGTATGCGTTCTTACAGTGCAGAACCAAAAAGTATTGTTGTTAGTAGAGTTTTATGGTCTGGCAAAATGACCCTTTAATAAAATTGGTCAAGTCAGTAGAGTTGCACTAATACAATTGAGGTTGCAGCCAGGCTACCAAGGCAGGGTCCTTCCCTCTGCCTCAGTGCATCAGAGAGCAGAACCTGGCCCAGAGCCTGTAATCAGTTTTAACAGTCTGTCAGGTGCTTTGGGATTTAGAGGTGAAAGGTGCTATGTAAATGTCAGGCATCATTTACTGGGGCACTACAGCCAGTCTGAGAAGCGCAGCCTGCCAGAGACACTTCAACAGGGTGTTAGGAGTGACCTTCTTGTGAAACATATTTCACTGGATGCATGGATGTTTGTTGAGCAGAACTGTGTAATTTTGGCTACTGTAAATCACCTAATGCAATTTCCTTTATCTCCTTATTTTATCTAATTTTCTCCCATGTTTCCTTTATTATTTAAATAAATCAAACCAAGTAGCCATGTACTAAGATATTTATTTATACAAAAGAGGTGTGATCCCAGCTCCCTAAAGCTGCTCATATAAAACAACAGATCAGAGTGAATCATTTAAGCTGGATGGTTTATTTGCTTGTGGGTTGCTCTTTTTGGGTCTTGAAATGCTGGTGAGCCAATCACAACATTCTCACATCCATTCATTATTGAAAACAACCTATGAAGCAATGAATAGCTCACACAGGGCTGGGGAGGACATTCACTGCTGAGACTCCCAAACACACACTGTGTCTATTATTTACACTAGTCACCTGGTTGTCTTGCTGCTTCCTGATGGCATTACTCAGTTAATTAACCAACAGAGTGTGAATTTGGAATACTGTATATGTATAGGAATATATACATATGTGGGTTGATGGCTGCTCTCAGGGATTTTCAGTGCCTCAGAAGACTTGAATCTAGTCCCAGATAAACAAGGCAGTTCCAGGAGAGGAGGATATGCTATGAACAGGCTCCTCTATGGATGTAATTTTTCCTTCAGTGAATATTTGTGACTTTATCTTGCAGGTTTGCTTTTCAAATGGGCTAAAGCTTCATGGAAGTGAACGTGAAAACAAAGAAGGGACTATCCTGCTGTTTGGTTCCTCTGTGACACAAAACAATTTTTCAGGGGAGAAACTGAACATCAGCTCATTTGTCTGAATACCTGCAGAATCTTTCTCATGCCATATGGCATCAATAAGGGATTCCCCTTTGCTTTTCTTCGGCAAAGTAGGTGGTAGAACAGGGAGATGATGGATGACTGCACAGAAGGAGGCAGCAAGGCTGGGGTGGGATGAGAGAGAGCTTTTCTGCTTCAAGTCCCAAAACCATGGGGAAGGTGGCTGCAGAAGAGAAGGGGTTGCTCTCCCAGGCTCTCCCTCACTTCTGTGCTTAGCACAGCTTCCCTCAGAGGGAAATCCAGAGTTCCCCTGACACTGTCTTCAGGGGGGCTCTGGGAAAAACAGCTTCAAGAAAGCTTCTGTGAAGACCTTCTCACTTCTTGCTGTTCCTCCTTCTGTGATTGACTCAGTTCTTTATTTCCATTTTTCTCTTTTCCATTTCAGTTTCTACTTAGGTAAAATCAAAGTTAGGAGCTATTTGTGTTTTCTACTTCAGTTCTGGAGGTGGAACACGCAAAATCCTTTCACCTGTGACATACAAATCCAAGTTTTCCTTAGGTAAGAGCATGTTTTTAGAATACTTTAATTTCAGTATTTCTAAAGTGATGGACTATTTTTTCCACTTCTGTATGTCTCTAGGTGTTTGAACTTGTAAACAGAATCCAGTATCTAAGAATTGCAGAGGTAAAATTATCAATAAAATCATCAGGTAATAGACAAACCTGTAAGTTTCACTATAAATTATGTATATTTGTTATTTTATGTTTGGGTGCCAGGGGAACATGGTTGT
The DNA here is from genome assembly GCA_013396775.1 of Cephalopterus ornatus. Classification (NCBI taxonomy): domain Eukaryota; kingdom Metazoa; phylum Chordata; class Aves; order Passeriformes; family Cotingidae; genus Cephalopterus; species Cephalopterus ornatus. Next base: position 22,329 of record VZRE01009010.1, on the reverse strand, counting down.
CTTTTATAAGCAAAGAAAAAAGACACATGGGAATCTTGCAAGCTAGGGGAAAAAAAAAGGAGATACAGGAAATTGAGGCTATTTCTGGAGTGGTCTTTTTGAAGCAGAGTTGTTTTGATTTGATTTATTAAATAAGAAGGTCAAGAAAGGCAGGAGAATAAATAAAAACCTTCTACAAGACAGTTGTGTTGTTGGAAGTGTAATACTGAAAAGTTATTACTAAGAAAGGAGCTTCTTCAATTTTGCATGTACCATATATTTTAGAAAGATATTTTCCCATTTAAGGATTGAAAAATAAATTGCTTTTTGGACACCAGTAGCTTATTTTCTTTTTTTCCCTCCTGGCATTCTTAGAATAAAGATTCAACTTGTCAACCTTGTCAAAAGGGCTGAGAAATTTATATTTTCCTTAATAGCAAAAAACCCACTAAAAATCATTAGAATATTTGCATCACTCAATAAAGACCTATTCTATAGAATATCTTCTGGACATGAAACAATCATTTAAAAATTAGGGGAAGGCTTGAGACATCTCTCCACTCACTAATCCTTTGAGAATTTATCATATACTGGCAAGTTCAGAGAGTGAACCTGGCAGCAGAGACCTTCATGAAATGATGGTGGTCTCTATGAGACATAATTTTGGCTTCAATTCCTTGGGAAAAAGAAATGTGGAAAAGGCGTCAGCTCTTCTTGGGGCAGCTGCTTGTCACAACATCAGCTGAGACCTCAGCATGAGGTCTGAGTGGTTTTTCCTCTTAAACAGGTTAATGTCTTCCTAGAAGATATTGAGAATGGTGATCACTTTGAGAAAGTATATGTGAATATAATAAGAAGATGTAAAGGAAAAAAAATCAAGTAGTAGTTTTTGATAAATACAATGTTAGTTGCTCAAAAAGGCACATTTTAGGGAAATTGTACTATAAATAAATACTAAAGTAGCTATGGCAAATACTTAGTATTTCAAAGTTTTGATGCAGCCATATGTCAGAAAAAGGAACCCAAAATAAATTCATATTTTGGAAAGGTCTCAAAACTTCCCTTTTCACACAAACATGAACTTATAAATTATCCATGGATTTAGCTGAATATCCCCCCCCACATAAATATGATCTTGTGTCAAAACTAAGTGGTGTAAATTTGTATTATTCATATTAGAATGGTGAAGTTAAATGCCAGCTTCAGTTAAGATATTCACTGATAAACCGTAACAAAATACATGTGCAGCACTGTGTTCTGCTTCAGAAATGCTTTATTATATAGGGTAAAATCATAGGTTTCAACATGTGTACTTATGTGAACTTGTACAAAAATACATGAACTTGCAGAAATTTGGCTCAGCCTCTCCAATGGATCTTTCTCTCCAGAATGACTTTCAAGCTTCATTCCCAATGCCCATCACTAACATCTTGATTAAAACACTTTATTCTCTGAACCTCCCTTCCCATCAGAAGTACCTGTCCTACAAGGAAAGATTGAGAGAATTGAGATTGTTGAGCCTGGAAAAGAGAAGGCTTCAAGGTGACCTAATTGTAGCCTTCCAGTACCTGAAGGCAGCCAACAAGAGAGATGCACAGAGACTATTTACAAGAGCAGTGACAGAACATGGGGGAATGGCTTCAAACTGGAGAAAGTAGGTTTTTATTAGATATAAGAAAAAAATTCTTGACTGTGAGTGTGGTGAGGCCCTGGCACAGGTTGCCCAGAGAAGCTGTGGCTGCCCCATCCCTGGAAGTGTCCAAAGCCAGGTTGGACAGGGCTTGGAGCAACCTGGGCTGGTGGAAGGTGTCCCTACCCATGGCAGGAGGGTTGAAACTGGGAGGTCTTTAAGATCCCTTCCTACCTAATCCATTCTACGATTCTATGAAGTAGGGGAGAGTGGCAAAGAAGATACTTCAAAGTGACCACAACGCTTTATTTTTTGATTACCACTCACCTGGATTCCAGACTCCGCTCTTTCCCTCAGGAAAGAGGCTACCAGGAGGTTTATGGCCTAGAGGGGACGATCCATATCTCCTAATCTCCGCCATATGATTACCCTGTGCTAGTGTCGCCCACGTTCCCTGGAGTGCAGAATTTGTAACTATTACATGACTTTTATTTTTACATATCTAAGGAAAATGTCTCGATACCCACAAGCTGTCAGTTGATGTTACAATGCTCAACTGAGAGGCTGCAAGCATCACCCACTCCTTAAAATGCTGATGATCTGCCTCAGATGTCTGATTACAGAAGCACAAGAATTGGGCTGTTTTGTAGTCCCCTTGTATTTTTAGCTCAGAGCAATGGTCTTGTGCTTCCGGGCTTGTGGTTTGTTTGTGGTTTTTGTTTTGGTTTTTCTTTGGTTTGGGATACGCTTCTGTTTGGGGTGGTTATTGTTGTTTTTAAGGCTCCCTTGTGCTCCATAGATTGACTGGTTAAAAGAGTCTCTGAACATTTCTAAGTCATAAACAGAGGGAGGGGAAAGAAGGAATAAAACATGACAGGAAAAACTGAATGGGATAACTGAAAGAGAGTAGGCATGGATTGAATATTTGGAAGAAATTCTTTATTGTGAGTGTGGTGAGGCCCTGGCACAGGTTTCTCAGAGAAGCTGTGGCTGCCCCATGCCTGCAGTATCCAAGGGCAGGCTTGATGGGGCTTGGAGCAACCTGGGATAGTGAAAGGTGGCCCTGCCCTTGATAGGGCGTTGGAACCAGATAATCTTTAAGGTTCCTTCCAACCCAAACCACTCTGTGATATGAAACAGCTTGATTTAATCTTTCACTTGCAGTGCCGAGGCCCACAGGGCACTTGGATCAGTGTCTGAAGGGCTCTTTCTTGCTGTGTTATTGAAAGACAAAATGCTGAAATCTGTTTCTGAGATTGGAGTTCATCATCCAACACTCAAGATCCAATCTACTCTTTGTATGAGAATGGGGCTGATGTTACAGAACTAAGGAAAATATGCCCACCCACTTCCTTCTTCTCCATGCCTTTCTTCCCTGGAAATAAGTGTCTCTTGGTAAACACGAAAGATTTGATTAATGTCTTATTAACAGCTAGATGCTGAGCAGCACAGTCTCTCGGAGATTATGTGAAAATTAGTTTCAGTACAAACCTTGGTATTTTTGCAACTCATACTAAGGTCAGTATTTGGATACTTGGATAGAGAAGATGGAAATTCAGGTAAAACTTTGACCTACTTGTCTGTAAAAGGCAATAATAAATCAATAATCACTGATGCTGCTATGGGGGTTTAAATGGATCTTGTGTGTATCATCCCTCAGATGAGTTGTACTTACTAAGCACAACTGAAATTTTTTTATTGTTGTATCTGTCAGAACTTTTATTTACGAAGAAGCTGGTTGCTGTTGAAACTTTAATTTTAAATCCATAAAACCAAAATAATAATAGTACTTTGTGCAAAATGATAATGTTGTTTTGAGATGGGTATCTTTGCTTCTTTGGAGTGACTCATCTAAATGGCTATTCTCTCAGTGCCAGAGAACTTATTTTTTAATTTATCTGATTCCTTTTTCTTTTCTCCCTGTCTCTGCAGCTTCAAATTAAAGATGATCTGAAGTTTCAGAGCCTCCCTACCCCGAACTTTTCTGTGAGGTTCAGAAACTCATTCAACAAGTCCTTCTTGAAAAGCCCTGACAGGGTAGTGGTGAATGGTGTTGGGGTCTTGGTAATTTGAGACATGGAAACCTTGCTGAGGTCTCAGCTGAGGTTTTGAAGGCTCTAGCATGATATTTGCACAGGGAATACGATTTCCATCCTTTGGGTCTCATTCTTAGGCTAGAAAATAGTGTTCAGGCCGCCTCTTTCCTGGGGCAAGTAATTGAGCATCCAGTGTATTTCACCTTTATTGGTTAGGAAAAGAGGCAATAAAAGATTTTAGTCTATTCCTTAGGATCTTATGGTGTCATTTCAATGAAGTTAGATGTTAACTACTTGCATGAAACACTTTTTAATAGAGCACACTTTTTCCATATGGGAAAAAAATATGCTGCTTGCTGTTATTTTATTTTTCTGCATTTTCCTCAGGCTCCATCTCTATTACAGTCATAACCCAATCCCCAAATCCCATCACAAGGAGGTTGCCATCTTACCCCAGTAACAGATCCTGAGCTGAAGGGGTCTAACCATGTTGCTGAAGCAAGGTGGGATGTTAGAGGATACCTCAACACCACTCTTACTTCAAAGGCTTAGAGGATCAAAACGAATTTGTCAGGACCTCATCAGTCCTCCTGGTTCAATCAAGATGAACCATGTTTTCTGTTTGTAGTTGTTTGTGCTTTAATCCGGGTTTTAGGCTTGGATCTCTCAGCATGCAGCTGTGTGAGCAATCATACTCAAGTGTAGGCCATTCCTCGTGGCACTATGTGCTGCAGGATCAAGAGTCCAGCAAGAATACTAGTTTCTTGTTGTTCTATCCCTCTCGCAGGAGACAAAGCTGGGCTGGAAGCACAACTTATAAAACCCTGACCAGCTCCAAACTTTGACAAAGGTGACGATATGTGGGTTCATGTGATTTTCCCCTCCTGGCAGCAGAACCAACTGAGATCACACAGGTCTCTGCCTCAAATTAGGTCATGGATCTGGGATATGGGACAGGTTTAATGAGGGTGTCATGTATTTAATACCATGTGTTTCAGACTGGTTTTGGCTGTGACTTGCGGTGCCATCAAGACTATGATTGCAAAGACTCAGACCAGGGTTTGACTATCAGTAGTTACTGTTTCCTGCAGTTAAATATGCCAAGTGCTTAGGAGTGTGAGTCCTAAAAGGATTCTACCTTTCCCAGTTTTTCATTGCCCAAGGCAACACAGTTGCCTAGAAATAGTTAATGGTGCTCCTTGCAAAGCCTCATTCTCCTTTAAGGGTCATCATTATCTCCATTTTAAGGCTGAACTGAGATTTAAATTTAACTTCATGTTATTGAGATGCAAATCACCCTGGCCTCATAAGTATTATATGTTTAAATCATATTTTTCATCATGAAACTCCCTCTCTTTTTTTTAAAGTGTTTCCCTTTAAGTACATTTTTCCATTAAACTAAATATATGTTTAATTTTTTTCTCCTCCAAAGGCAAGGTCCTTTCAACTCATGCCAGTGTTATTATTTCTCAAAACGAGTTTCATCTTGATCCATAAACATTTTATGCCAAGAATAATGCTGTTTTAAAGACAATAAGTGCCTATTTCTGCCCGAGGCCATCGGAAACCCCGTAAAGGAGGCAGTAGGAATTAAAGACACTTAATCACATTTCCCCATTTTTAACTGTTATTTTTTTTACACTCTGAAGCAGTTTTTCTATCCTTGCTGAGTCCTATTGAATGCCATAAATCTTAATTAAAGATGTAATTTTTTTTTCTATGAAATCTGAGCTGGAAAGAACATTTCTTATTTTTAAGACTAGCACTGTGTGCAGGCTCATAAAACAAACAGGACTTTTACACTCACAGGGTTTCAAGAGCAGTTATTGCTGCTATTATGTCAAATCAGTACCATAATTATTATTATTGTTGGGTTTGGTGTTTTTATGATTATTGTTAAGCCTGAGCTTTGCATTTCCTGTGCACAAGATATGATGGAGAAAAGAATAGCTTACACTAAGTGCATATCTCCGTGGAAAATGGAGGAAGGTTTATAGAAATATACCCGTCGGCACAGGAATTTGGATTGAACATATTCATTATGAGGTGATGTGATTTTTTTTGTTTGTTTGTTGGTTTTAGTTTTTTTTCTTTTCTCTTTGATGCAGGAGCTGTTTCAGTTAGGTAGACTTAGATAGCAGAGCTTGTCTGGTGCAAACTTTCATTCAGTTTATGGAAGCCAAGAGAATTACATTGCTTTATAGTGGGAGAAGTGCTCTCCCTGATAATGTTTTCCCACTGTTCCACATACTTTTCCTATGGAGAGGAAGGAGGGAAACAAAGTTTCACTGTCTTACCTGTATTGGTGGGAAGAAATAGGTACTCTATACCTCTCAGAACAAGACCATATTGGTAGTATCTCCCTGTAGCTGAAATGGAAAACACTGGGGAAAGGTTTTGATCTGAGGCCTGTTAAATTCAATGGGAAGATTTGTGTCTGCTCTTGGTAACAAGCAGTATTTGCTCTGCTTTAATGGCACCCGCTGGAAATATATCACTTGACAGCCTTGTTCTGAGCCTCAAGGCATTTTAACAGCCTGCTCCAAAGTCCAAGGAAATCAGCATGAATTTTCCCAATAATTTCACCACCTTTTTTGATGGAGCTTCTTACAGACTGACTGAGGCAGTCTCCATTGCAGCGAACTTCCCTTGGTAGGGAGCGCTGACCGCCAGGTTGTGACGGTTCTCCAAACACTTCTCAGCGCTGATGCTGTTAAAGAGGATGCCATTAAACTTATCAAATTACCCAGTGCTCCTGATGCAGAGAAGGCAGCTGCACAGACACATCCATGAGTGTAGTCCATCTATTCACAGCTTGCAGCCTGTCAGGCACTTAGGGAGCCCACGGGCGTTCCGTGGGATAATTTCAGACTTCACATTAAGGTTAGTTGGGTATTTACACTCTAAAACATGCTCACAGTTGGTAGTCAATTGTCCTTTTAAATTTGGCTATTGTATCTGGAGTTTTTCCAGTTAATACCTCTATTTTTCTGTCCTTTGGAAAGCAGAACAAAAGAAAGGGTAGAAGCTTTGCAGGCCAGGGAGCAAGCTGCCGGTTAGAGGGGTGAGTGAGCGCACGAAAATGTGATTCTCCAGTCATTAAGCACATGAATAATGCTGCTCCTGTGAGTAATGCTGCTGAGTCAACAATGAAACATTCATGTGAGAAAACCTACCTATGGCTAAGTCTTTGTGGGGCTGCAATCTCATGCTCTCACCTTTTCTGCTGCAAGGTCACTGTGTTTCCACAGCTGCCAAGTCAACCAACAAGACACCGGTGGCTTTTATTAGACACTCATGGTTACTGTTCCTTAACATAACACGACCTTCCTCAATGAAGCCTGAATCAAAAGGGCACTGATTTACTAGCTGTGAAGTGATGTTTCCTCACTGGCATCTAATAATTCATTTAAAACATGGTTTTGCCAGGAAAATCTCTCATTATTTTAGAATCACATCTCTGCTTCCAAAGGCATTTTGAGAGATAGCAAAAATGCAAAGAGAATATGTTTCCCATCGCATACCCCTCTTAGAATTTATTTTGGGTAGCTTTCATGCCTGCAGCTACAGTATCTCCCTTCTACATGGGTACAGAGCTTGGGAGAAAAGCAGGAAGCACTTATTCTGTATCACAAATCAGTTGCTGTATTTGGTAGTTTCCATTTCATTCACGGTAATAATTACATGGTTACAGCTATTTTGAAGCTTCCTAGTGAAGGATCATAATTTTCATGCTTCCTCTAATTTATAAAGCGTAAAGTACTAGGGTGGTGAAAAAAACCCCAACCAGTTAATATCTTTTTCTTTTCTCAAGATGGCATAATTTTGGAGGCAAGGATAATAAAAGAGAGATGAAACTTTATTTTGAGGATACTCTGATAAGGACTAGTAGGAGGAAAGGTCAGAAGCATTCTGGGGTCATGAATGGTGGGGAGAAAGAGTGTATGTAAGTGGGGTCCCGTAATTAGAGAAGCTGGTCTGAGGACAGGGTAGATCAATGTTTCCCAGACTTCAAAAATCCAGATCAAGTACTCTGTTTGGACAAAATACATAAATTAAAGAAAAAAAAAATATATTCAAAGATAATCTTTTGCAACGTTACTGAAACAGACACTATGACAGAAACATTTTAGAGGAAGGAGTTTGACATTATGAGTACTCTGGGATTTATTTCTCTCTCTTTTTTTTTTTTATTGCTCTTTGTTTGTTTGCGTTTGGGGTTCTTGTAGGGTTTCCTTGTTTGCTTGCTTGGGGGTTTTGTGTCTGCTTATTTTTATTTTCTCTGTGGAAGAATTTTGTTTGTTTG
>VZRE01009010.1:0-13351 GCA_013396775.1 Cephalopterus ornatus | reverse complement strand
CCTTTTTTTTTTTTTTTAAATTTCTTTTCAGTAAAACCTCCTTTACTTTTCAAAGGCGAACCTGGTACCTACTGACCTAATGGGAGGGGAGTATTACTGTTTTCAATGGGGGTTAGGACCAGCCTCAAAACTGGGATACATGGGCAGGTCTAGGTGGAGAGCCTTAATCTGTTGCCTTGCAATCATTCTATGTTTTTAAATAAATTTGGCATTTAGTTTTCGGCATCAAGGGTTTTCCTAAAGTCACTGGTACTTTAAAAAGTGAACTGTCATTCAAGGACTACTTCATACCTAAAACCAGCACCTAGTCTGTTCTAGGTTTTAGAATTAGTTATTAGGTTGTAAAAAACCTTTGTTGTGACCTCAGAAGAAGTGCAGATTAATATACAGTGCTGGACTTGGATCTGTTGCGGCTTGAATTACAAAACCAGAATCTGAAAACATCAGATTTACAGATTATGGGATTCAGGTCTGCTCTGGTGGCTGAGGTTTATGGCTCAGGTCCATCTTTATAATGACATTATATTAACTTTACAAAAGACTTCCTAGCAACTTAAGGGACAAATTATAACAAATAATTATCTGTTCTTATTATCCGTNTTATAAAAAAAAATTATCTTTTTTTTTTATCCGTCTTTTTTTTTTTTTTTTTTTAAGTGGGTTTAAGCAATGCATATATTTGAATTACATGGTTATTTATGAAATAGGATCAGTAAAAGATAATGTTTTTATAAAAAAACCCAGCAATTTTCTGATAATTAGAGAAGCAGTGAATAAAATTATGCATTCATACTGAGGAGTGACTGGTCTGCCTGGAATAGACACAAACGTATTTACATGAGCCTGTGAGCTGTTTGCCTGGACATCTGAATGTAAGAAGCTTTGCCTCTGGGTGAACCAAAGGACACCTTCACCTCCCAGCGAAGGCAGTGGAGGGAGCTGTTGATGCCGGTGAGAAGGGGATGGTGGTGCAGAGCCCGGGAGGGGAGCAGTCCCCAGCTGCGCAAACACACAGCCAGGTTTGTGCAAGTATGAGAAGTGAACCTGATCTTCTGAGTCAGGACCAGGAAGGGACTCTGCGTCTGAAACTCAAACTGTAGACTGCTGGGGGGGAAAACAAAAAAAAAGAAAATAAATAAAAAAAAAGTAGAAAGGAAAAAAAAAAGAAGAATAGAAAAAAAAAAAGAGGAAGGCATATATACCTGTCAGAGTCTACCTAAGTGAACACGTCTAAGTCGTGCAAAAAAAGCCTCCATTGCAACAAAAATATAGATGTTCATCCTTTATGATTCCACCCTTTTCACGGACATTTCCTTCCTACTTGCCTTTTTTCTGCTCTCAGTCAATTTCTTAACCAAACACCCCTTGGAAAATATAATTTCATAATAAACAAAAAAAAAATATTTCAGAAGTGGAAAATTCCAGAGATTTCGAGCAAGCAAAGTTTAAAGGCATCAGTTGAAGTTGTTGCTGTTAACAACTTGGAAAAAAAAAGTTTTTTTTAAGTAGTCAAAAATACATACTTTTTAAAGTGGAACGTAGTGGCAAGAGTATCATAGTTAGTTTACATGTGTTACATTCTTACCTTTTATATGTAAAAGTCAAATACAGGATGAGGGGGAGGATGCTCCTGTTCTCCTGGTTCTGCTGCAGCCTGACTTTGCACTGTGAGACCCAGCTCTTCTGCAACAACGGGTTTATTATCCAATACATGGCCTATCTGAAGGGTTTAAACCAGGCTGTGGCCTGTGGCAACTGGAAAGATAAAAGTGGAGCTCAGGTTGTGTGGAAAACAGACACTGATAGCACACACCATGCCTTTGGGGACTATGAGTGCGGCTCAAACAATAGGTTGGGTTGAGGCTTTGGGCTCTGAGCCCAGGAAAGGTGCTGCACTCAGAAATATTGCATTTTATATTATGTGTGTAATATATGTGTTTTCTAAAGATGGGCTTGCTGCATAAACCACAGAAAACTCAGGGGTCAGCCCACCAGCTGTACCATTCATGATGTTCAGTGTGGCATACACTGTATTTTGAAAGCAGCAAGGCTTACACTTGTGACAGGAAATTGTCACAGATGTAATTACACGTGCAATATGGTTAAATCCCAGTGAACTAGGTATTACCACCCATCAGTTACAATAATCACGGTACAGATACAATCTGTTTCCTGACAAAATGCAGAGGTTCATAACATGCTATACATTGTGCTCACAGAGAAAATCCTGCCTGGGACTCAAAGCCCTTTATTCGCTTTAATTCTTATTACTTTTAGCTGTATGTCACCTAGGAGATAATTATTCTTGTGTGCTGTGAAAGAGCAGAAGACATTCAGGGAGCGGAACTGGTAAAATGAGATCTAGCCATCTGGATGGGCGAAGAGGTTGTCCACTCCTGGACAGATTTTTTGTACTGGTTGAAATGTCACTTGTGATTTGAATCACAGAATAATTCAGGTTTGAAGGGACTGCTGAGGAACGTATACCTCAGACTCATAGAATTGTAGAAAAGTTTGGATTGGAAGGAACCTTAAAGCTCATCTCATTTCAACGCCCTGCCATGGGCAGGGACCCCTTCCACTATCCCAGGTTGCTCCAAGCCCCATCCAACCAGGGCTTGGACACTTCCAGGGCTGGGGCAGCCACAGCTTCTCTGCGCAACCTGTGCCAAGGTCTCACCACCCTGCTAGGGAAGAATTTCTTCCTAACATCTAATCTAAATCTCTCCTGTTTAGTTTAAAACCATTCCCCCTTTTCCACTGTGTGCCCATGTAAAAGGTCACTCAGCCTGGTTGCATGGGGTCAGCTTATCCCAGGTACTGGGCTCAGCTTTGGAAAGTTTCTGCCAGCAAGTTTTTCCAGGCTGTTGAGGTCCCTCTGAATAAAAATTTTGCCTTCCAGTATATCAGCCCCTCAGTACAGCTCAGTGTCATCCGCAGACTCAATGAGAAGACACCCCATCTCCTTTTCCAGGATGTCAATAAAGAGCTTGTACAGTATTGTCACCAGTAGCAGTCCCTGTCTCTGGTTGCTGGCTGCAGGTTGGACTTTGTATCACTGACCACCATACTAAAAGCCTGACAATACAGTTAATCTTCTACTACCCACCTAATTTTCCACACTCATCATAGAGTATTTATTCATTTTATAACTTGGCAATTTGGTTATGAGTATATTCTGGGAGACTGTGTCAAAATATTTGCTCAAGTCAAGGTGTGTAACATCCACTGTTGTCTCCTTGTCCCAAGAGCCATGATTCTAATCTCAAACAAAAAATTGTTGTGTAGAATGGGAAACTGAGGCACAGGTATTTGAATATCCCACTGCTCCTAGGGTTACAGTAAAGGGTATTAAGAAGGTAGATGAAGTGTTCTCAAGGGCTTTGAAAGGTTTGTGACTTTTTGATAGGATAAGGAAAGTTTTCTGCATCTTGGTAAGAGTGGGTACAATACAGCTGCTTGTATACAGAGGCATGGATGCCAGCAGCACTCCCCTGCTCTATGCATGTGAAATATAATTTTAATTATCCTGTGTTTACTGTCTTTATGACCGTCCCTTCCACTATTTAAAATTAGTCTTCAGTGTGTCAGCCTACTCCGCTGGCATGGGTGAAGAATCCGAACCAAAAACATTGCCCTAATTCAACCAGATCAGGGGCACACCATATTTTTCAGTTAAACAAAGGCAACTCAACGCTTAGATCATCTTTCTTCTTCCAGCTGCTGCCCCTTGCCTGGTGTGTAAATTAAGAGCTCTTGTGCTAACCATTGATTTTGCTCCCCAGGATCCCAAGGGGACACATCCTGCTAGGTTTATTCTTGAGGAAACCCATTCCACTGCTGCACAAAGCTGGCACTGTCAGGAAGATTTAGCTCCTGATGGTAAAACATCTTTCATTGTGAATTCTACTCATCATAAGGGGCTTACAAATCCTAAATCACAGTGGGGCCACCCCTTCTTTTGCTCTCAGTGCACCATCATAACTCTTCTACCTTAGCTATCAGAGGAATGCTGTCTATGCCTCTTATCAGGCCTGGGTCAAAGGTGAATATTTGAGCTTCTCGGTCAGGGTGATACAAAGTGCTGTGAAATACGGCAATAACAATGTTTCAGGAACCTCTGAGGCCATGCTGTAAACGCACAAGCGGGTCTGTGTGACTCTGTTTTTTGTCTTCCACTGCAGATGTGATGCTACCTTGAAAGAAGAGGTTAAAAATCCCCCTGAAAGCATCTTTGGTGTTTGAGGTGGTGAGGGGGAGAGGGCTGGTTTTCAGCGATTGATGGCATGGGGAAACAGCTGGGAGAGGGTTTTAAAGAGCTATCACTGATCTGAGAGCTCAGTGATGCAGATCTGTAGTGTAAATAGACACTGATAACTCTTGGAGTCATTCAGTAACCTTTCAGCATTGATTCTTAAAATAGAGTCCTTTGTTCATGAGAGGGAAGAAAATGAAACAAGAGTCTCATCCATGAGTTAAAATCTTCTTCTAATTATCAATTATCCCTCCTTTACATAAGGATTTTTCCCCCCTTCTTGCTGGACTTTTGGTTTCCAGTTTGGTCCCTACTAGTTTTCTTTAAATAAGAAAAAGATAAGATGGGCTATAGAATCATAGAATCATTTAGGTTGGGAAAACCCTCCAAGATCATTGAATCCAGCCATTATCCCATATAAAGGGTTTTTCAGTCTTTTTGGAACCTGAACAAATCTTGGGTGGGGAGCATCCAGGTAAATGACAATAAGGAACAGAGGAGCTTTCCTGGGCGGGCAGCAGGGGAAGGGTGGAGGGACTTTCAGACAAATTACTCTTTATTCTGTAGGGCAAGGTGAGCAGATTGATGGCATGGGGATTAGAGGAGAAAGGCCAGCCACCGCTGGTGTGTTCTGAACCTGTAATGATCATGAAGTAAAAACGACTGTGAGATGGAACATGATTTTCCTAAGTCTGAGCAGGGAGGCTCTCTTGCCTCTTACTGCAGAGATCATGCTGAGTTGGAACGGACTGAAAAGGATCATCGAGTCCAACCCTGCACAGGACCATCCCCAAGAGTCACAGCATGTACCTGAGAGTATCATCCAAACACTCCTTGAGCTCTGTCAACCTTGGTGCTGTGACCACTGCCCTGGGGAGCCTGTTCAGTGCCCCACCACCCTCTGGGGGAAGAACCTTTTCCTGAGATCCAGCCTAACCCTCCCCTGACACAACTTCAGGCCATTTCCTCAAGTCTTGTCACTGGTCCCCACAGAGCAGAGATCAGTGCCTGCCCCTCCTCTTCCCCTCCTGGGGAAGTTGTAACTGCAGTGAGGTCTCCTTTCAGTTGAACAGACCAACTGCCCTCAGTGTCCTCACACAGCTTCCCCTCAAGGCCCTTTCACTGTCTTCGTTGCCCTCCTTTGGACACTCTTCAATAGCTTAATATCTTTCTTATATTGTGTATGTTGCACACAATATTCAAGGTGAGGCTGCACCAGTGCAGAGCAGGACACAAAGGAATCTTATCCTTTGTGCATTTAGGTAATGGGCAGAATCTAAACAAACATGTCGTAATAATACTGTAAGGTTAAGTTTATCATTCACTCGGCAACAGATTGCAGTACTATCATCATAAAATATCCTGAGTTGAAAAGGACTCACAAGTCCAGCTCATGGTCCTTCACAGGACAGCCCCAGGGATCACACCATGTGCCTGAGAGCATTGTCCAAGTGCTTCTTGAATTCTGGTAAGCTTTAGGATATGACCACTTTCCTGGCCAACCTGTTCCAGTACTCAACCACTCTCTGTGTGAAAAAGCTTTTCCTAATATCCAGGGTAAACCTCCCCTGACACAACTTCATGGTGTTCCCTTCGGTCCTGTCACTGGTCACTAGAGAGAAGAGATCATTGTCTGTCCCTCCTCTTCCTCTCATGAGCAAGCTGCAGATGAGGTCTCACCTCAGACATATTTCTCTTCCAAGCCCCTTTGATCTCACTTTTGTTCCCCTTGCCCCTTGCTCTCCCTCTGTCCCTTTGTATCTTGACTCCTCCTCCACAGCACACTCAATATCCGGGAACCTGGTCGCTAATTACCGTGGTAGTGATTTGCAACCTGTCTGGTGGTGCCAGGAAGTGAAGCACAGCCTTTGCAAGGGTGGAGGGATCAATCAGGCTCAAGTCAAAACAGAGAGATATGTTTCCAGTTGATTCTAAGGGTTGGTGATGACAAGTACCATTGAGCATAGATGTTTGGCTGTCAAGTGTGAAACACACTCGGGGACTCATCCTATGGGAAGGGCAAAGGGCTTTTTCTATTTTAGTTTTTTCTTTGGTACTCAACTTATTTGATCACAGACACCAAAGAAAAAAAAGGGGGGTGAAAGGGGAGCTGGAGGAGGGGGAGAGGAGCTGTCCATGGAGAATTTCCAAGCCTGTTTTCAATCAAACTGATATATCTTTTCCCAAGGTCAGTGTTCCTGCCACTCTCTGGCTATCCTTCCTCCTCCCCTTTTCTGAACTCTACTATGAAGTTATTTTTTTTAACGGTTCTGACAAGAGACTTTGCAAACTTCAGATTTTTGATGTTGTAAAGTGCAATTGGATATATCAGAAATATGAGGGTTAGAAGAAAATAAAGGTCTCAGGCTGCTTTCATAGCATCTTTTGATTGCATAGTAATTCTGTCAGTATTATTGAATAACACTGTATTGCTAAAACAGAATAATAGCCAAATGTAAGAGATTTAGTATACTATGTAGAAAAAAAAATAGATTCTGCATTAATTGAATAGTCAAGAAAATGTGAGAATGAATCCAAGTTTTCATTTACAGTTCTGACAGAACCAGAAAACAACAGATTTTAAGACCAAAAATAGACCTTAAACTATCTGCTTTTTCAACCTCCTATGTAACAAAGCTATGTATCATCCAACTTTTTTAAAGTAGAAATAGTAATTTCATTTCCCTTTTCTCCTTGTTATGTTTTTAAGAAATGGGGGAGGAGAGCAAAACCATGAATAAAAATTGATGCAAATTTTTCCCAGAGCTGGAATTTACAGGTGCAAAATTCCTAATTTTTGTACCACACTCATGTGTGTATATATATATATACACACATATATATATATATATATATAACTGCCAGAAATAGGGCAGCAATCTGCTCCTTATCATGTGGTCACAGAAGGTTATAGATGAGAAGATCTATTGGATGCAATTGGCAGCAGGTCACTCCCAGACCCTTGTCCTAATGCACAGGCGTGTCAAGATTTTGCAAAGCAGCTCCTATTTGCTTCTGCACACCATATTCAAAGGAAAACCTCAAGTCCCACCTCTTGTTCAGATGTATTCACCATTCTTGCAGAGCAGAGAAGCTGTGGATACACATTTCAAATACCGTGGGTGGATGACCCCAGAACCACTCGTGTAACAAGCAAGTGAAATGATTTGTGACTGGTGACAACTGTGAGTGTCTCACACTGCTCCGTGTGAGAATTTCTGTGTGTGAATATTACTATTTCCTCATGTTAATGATGCTGACAACTGTACGAGAGGAAGAGTGGTGTGTGTTCTCATACTGACTATGATGCTGGTCTGTTTGGCTCCACTGAAATCTTGGGGGATGTTCTGAGCAAAACAAGAAGTTCCCTGGATATCGAAGAAGTTACTGCAAAGGGAGTGGATATTTTTTACAGTTAACCGGGTTGTTCAACTGGTCTAAGTAACTACTGCTGCATCTTCTTTGCAGTCATGAGTATGAGCAAAATTATCTTGAACTGAAAGTGAGCAATCGCAAAGTATTACTGCCCTATAAATTGCTGTATAATATATTTCATATCTACAGACACATAATTAGTCATAGAGATGTTAGAGGAAAGAAAATAAAGTATCCCTTTTCAACTTAAAAAGTACTGATCTGTGCTTTAGCAAGCTGTCTTTCATACTCCAATGCAGAAAGAGGAGGGTATTTTTGAGCTTCAAAAATTGCTAGAAATTATCATAGGATAATTAATGAAGCCAATGAAAACTTGTGTGTCATCAACTGTAATCCTTTCTAGAAGATATGTTCTAGGAAAAGCAAAATTATCAAATGCATACAATCAATAGTAGACTGAAATTACAGAATAATACAGTTTTGGAGGAACCTCCGGAAGTGAAATCTTCAACTCAGAGGAAGACTTGATCAGATCAAATCACCCAAACCTCTACTGAGGCAATGAAAAAACTGTAAGGCTTTTCCTCTTGAAATACTTTAATTTGAACATTATTCCGAGCTTGAATCTTGCACCAGTCAGCATTATTTAGGCTTGTTTGGTGCCAGTGCTGAGGCTGCCTTTCCAAGGAGCAGGAGACCAGCACTGGCTCTGACAGGCAGCTCTGCCTTGCCTTAAGTGTGAAAAACTGCCAGCCACCCTAGCACTGCTCCCTCAGATCACAGAATCATGGAACGATTTGGGTTGGAAGGGTTGGATCATCTTGTTACAATCCCCTGCCATGGGCAGGGACACCTTCCACTAGACCAGGCTGCTCCAAGCCCCATCCAACCAGGGCTTGGACACTTCCAGGGCTGGGGCAGCCACAGCTTCTCTGCGCAACCTGTGCCAGGGCCTCACCACCCTCATTGCAAAAAACTTCTTCCTTATATCTAATTTAAATCGACCCTTCTTCAGTTTAAAGCCTTCACCCCTTGTCCGATTACAAGATACTCTGTTGAATTGTTTGTTCCCATCTTTCTTATAGGCCACGTTTAAGCACTAAAAGGCCTCAGTAAAGTCTCCCTTACTATGAACTGTATAAACCTCTACTGGTTAGATCTTCACTGAGAACAAAGTGAGACCACGGTAAATCTAGATACATGAAATTAAGTGATTAATTCCGTTTTGAGTGCCTAAATTTGATCAGATATATTCCAGCCCATACATCCTGAACACTGTTAAGGTCTAGGCAAAATTTACTTGTGGGTTGGCTCAATAACTGACTAAGACAAATATCTTTGAAGTAGCCAAGTGTGAACTTTGCAATCAAGATAGATATCTTACTAAAAATGCTTGATAGCCCTAATTAGGAAGATGCTATTTGAGCTGTATATCTTGTTCAGGTACACTCTTTAATGCTGATGTTAAAGAAATGAACCTGTTAGAGATTGGACTAATTCCCAATGAAATAAATATGAAGTTCTTATAGAAAACCCAGAATGTGACTGAAGTGGGAAACTCTTACAGTTGCATTAATTTTTTCAGTTTCCACTCCGATAAATTATAGTTTCTTCCACTAACTGGAAGATTCAGATACAATTCAATTAATTGAAGAAGGAATTATTTTCTTATTCTTGTCCTCAAGAGATGTAAGGAGCTCTAGAGAACATGGTGATTGCTCCTTTCGGGATCTTGTCTTCAGAGTGACCAAGGTGACATTATTTCAGAGAAATGGAGAAAAGGATACCTGCAGTCAGTAGTTCTGACAGCAGTAGCCCTGAGGAGTATTTCCTCCTAAACTCCAAGTATTTAAAGATTAATTTAAGCCATAAAGCAGGAAGGATTGCTTTGGTATGGTAATAGGAAGAATTGTACAGGATTCCATTCTGAGTATGTTGGTTTTGAATCTAGAAAAAAAAAAAAAAAAGAGGTCAAGACAAAACGAGATAAAGAAGCACCTTAATAAACCTGAAGCTGTGAGATCTGGCTCTCAAACCTGCTCAAAAATTGAGCTTATTTTAAATTCAGCGTCATAGGACGCTGCTAAATTTCACATCCTGGTCAAAGAAAGCTGAAGCTGAAGCTGAAACATTTTAAAGTAAAATCTTGAACTGTATTTTCATTCCATAAAAGTTAATTTTCTCAGCAGTTGCTTTCTCTTGAGCTCATTGAGCTTTATTTGTGACTGCAGCACTGCTGATGAAAACAGAAAACAAAACCCACACCGGAACAAGACTGCTGTTTAAGGGAAGATGTTTTAAGATGTTTAGCTGTTTCTTAAGAACCTGTGTGACTTTTGTATGAACAGGTTAGAGTGGAATCTGCTAGAGTGGAATTTCACTGAGCAGCTTAATTACCTCTTCATGCTATTTAATGTTATGTTAAATGACTTACCAGAAGTTACTAATTAAAGTATTAAAATCTCATTATTTGTTAGTAATAGGGCACATGGGAAGAGGAAAAGGAATAGGACTTTATTATTAACAAATTTCAGGGAACGATGAGTAAATTGGATAAACAGAGGAAATATGCATCTGTCTGCTTTCACTTGTTGTATAAATCATCTGATAGTTTATATTTGTTAGAGGAATCCTATAAATACTCATGCATGTTCTGACACTTTAAATTACTACCACTGTTGGCTGGTGGTTTAAATAAACCTTTCCATAGCCAACTTTAGGAAATCAGGGCTTCCTCAAAGGGAGTTCTTGGCTCCTCAGTGAACATCTGTCTGTATTTAGCCACAGGGTGAACGGACATTTCAATTTGGCTTATTTTTAATATTGGAGATTGCCAGTGAATTTCTTGTTACTAGGCTGATTAAATGCTGTATGTCATGGTGACAGGAGGAGATGAACCTTGTCATCCTCCCTGCCTACCCCTTCCTGTGTCGCATCTTCACAGGATGAAGACTTGAACTTTCCACTCTTCCATCAAGGTCTCCAAAATCCTGTCGTCATCCAGGACGGGTGCCTGTGTTTGTTTGTAGTTTCTCTCAGCTTTCTTGAGGTGTCTATGGTGCATGTGTGTCTGAGTTAGATTTCTGTGAGCAATATGAAATCGACTGACCTCATCGGAAAAAAAACGTATAAATGTGGTCAGAGGAATTGGCCCCTGAACACTATTGACAATGTTGTTAGATTTCAGTCACCTGCAGTGGGAACTCAGATAAATTCCACAGGTAGATATTGGTACCACAGATATCTTCAGTCAGGGTGTAGCAATCTCACCACGGCTTTGACTTGACAGTGTTTTCCCGTGATGTGTGTAGTGGTCAATGTAAATGCAATGTAAATCAGAGAGCACCCAATCTGTTGGTGATGAAGGCTTCATTTACTCTGTCAAGTTCACCCTCTGGAAGAAAGAGATGATGCAATGGAGGAAAATATCCACACGGCATAACTTTGCAGCTTGTATATTAACAAGTCATCAGGGAAACTCACTGGATTCCTTTTAACGCTCTGTTATTTTTCTTCAGTTGACTTTTCTATTGTGATCTTCTCATCTTTTATGAGTGGTTTCTCATTCAAAGCTCTGTCCAAGGATATTGCTCAGAAAGCTTTATCTGACTGCTCTGATAAGGCAGAAGCAGTTCTGGTTACACAGAGTTCCTATAGGGCCAGTAAATGGTTTAGAATTTCCACCTGTACTTGTGAGACGCGTGAAAGAGAGAGGTGGAGACAGAATCTCCCAGAACTCAGATGGTACCCTCTCTTTTAATGGAAATAAAATCTCCAAGAGATTCCATAGTTTCTACATCTTCTTCAGAAAATCTGAACAGATCTTTCCAGAATTATGCTGAACCTCACAGTAGGTCTCAAAGAGACCTTGATAATTGTTCCTAATGAACAGCAATCATAAAAACTTAATCAAAAGAGTCAGCACAGATTTTGGTCTTTGTCCAAAAAGAGAGAGAGAGACAGTTTTTTGGTGCTGTTTCAACAATGGGATGAAAAAGAGAATTCTGGTACTGTTGGATGTTTTCTCCCTACCACAATACTGCAACAACCTCGGGAATAAAAGCTAACAAGATCAACAACAGCTTGAATGCACTGACATGTGAAAAACTCCATAGGGTTTACATTTTGTCTAATTATGCAGCGTGTCGGCTAGGACAAGGAGGAACACTGTGCTCAGCTGTGGAAATATTTCTGGTCACTGAGAAGTGTTTTGGCTAGGTCTCCTCCCCACAATCAACGTGTCATGTGCCAAGCTGAACCACTCAATTTGTTGATAAATTCGAAATATATGAATATGAAGGGGAAAAAAGTATGCATACTAAAAGGACAAAGTTGAAGTACTGCTTAGGAAAAACATTGAAGTCAGTGTTAAGCATCATTATTAATACCATATCATGTTCAAAAGTGGTAAAAAATGTGAATAAAATTCTAGAAATTAAAACCAAACAGAAGTATTAGTTATTGTATAGGTTCATGGATTGTTTATATTTGAAATTATTCTCAGAAAGGATATGGGAGAATAGTACATAGAGTACAGTGATGCAGACTGACTTCCATTTGAGGAGGCGCTAGGCTGTGGTCCTAACAGCTTCAAAATGAGTGAGTCAGGGTAGATGGGGCTTGTCACTGGTGTCCATAAACTAATGAATGTTTTACGGGAAAAGTACATAGGAGACAATAATTACTTTTTTTCACAGTTAAGAAATAATCATCAGAGGGCACTGGACAAAATTTTCAGGCAGAAGTTTTTAATATAAATCTGATGATTAATTACTTTGTAATAAAATGCATGGTTAAACTATTAACTTGATGCCAGAACATATTGTGGAGGTCAGATATCAATTATTAAATTCAGTCATTGAGAAGCAAGCTGCTGCTTGGAAAGTTCATTAGATGGTGTAACAAGGAGGTTATACCAAGAGAAGGATGCTATTTTATTACCTCATTGCTCAGATCTAAATTATTTTCCTAAGCATCTGCTACTAGTGTTACCACAGATAAATAGCAAGGAAAGGTATGTGTATAGTATGAACAATTATTCTTGCATTTCATATTATATTCTTTTGTAAATATATATATACACTTTGGTTTTTTTTTAAGATGGTTGCACAGGAATGGTCATATAAAGAGTGATTACAGTGACCAAAAAGTGTATTTAACTGAGGAAAAGGGTCAGAAGGCACATGCAGAGCACATAAAAGGAAAGTTATTTTCATTACTTTTATGTATTTTAACATCCTCAGTTAGAGAAGACAACACACCAAGTGGCTGGGTTTTTTACCAATCTACAGTGAGCCCTTAAAAAATTAGTCCGGTTTAGAAGGTACACTGCTTTTCTGGAGATATTTTGGCCAAGAGGCCCGTGGCCCCGGGGCTGTCCCAGCCGTGGTGTGGCAGCAGGACCAGGGCAGTGCCCGTCCCTGTGCTGGCCCTGCTGAGGCACCTCCAGCGCTGGGGCAGTTCTGGGCCCCTCAGACAGGAGAGACATTGAGGGGCTGGAGCGTGTGCAGGGAAGGGAACGGAGCTGGGAAGGGGCTGGAGCAGCAGGAGCGGCTGAGGGAGCTGGGGGGGCTCAACCTGGAGAAAAGGAGGCTCAGGGGGACCTTCTGGCTCTGCAACTCCCTGACAGGAGGGGGGAGCTGGGTGGGATCGGGCTCAGCTCCCAGAGAACAAGGGAGGAAACAGTCTCAGCTTGTGCCATGGGAGGTTTAGACTGGATAT